>JAVJIF010031341.1:0-222850 GCA_038442645.1 Agave tequilana
CATAAAAAAACAATGAGCTATATGGAACACACAAGAAGTATATTACAAGAACGGAGCTGATCTTACCCGGGTCCGGAGCAACTTCACCTGTAGTCGGCCTAGGTGCCGACAACTTAATGACTAATGGGGCAGGAGGAGGAGGCGCTGCAGATAATTCGCCCTCTGCGACAACCGTAGGAGCGTAGCGACGAGGCTTCTTTACTACCCTCTTCCTACGAGATCCACCTTCCCGCTTTCGCTTAAAGTGGACGTCAGGATCTTCTTCCCCCACTTCTTCCACATCAGCGTGTTCCACGGGGACCGTGCCTACCCCACCAGAAGCAGCTGTTGAAGCTTCAACACCTGTATCCGCTTCAAAGCGAGGACTTCCTGCATCCAAGACTTCATTATCATCAACAGCAATGAATTCCCTGAGGCCTGGAACGCGACCCCTTTTCCCTCGCCCTTCTCAGTGACCTTTCGCTTTAGCCGCTGAGAGATTAACTTCACACCAGAGAAATTAATAGAAAATCCAGTGGGTATGGAGTTCGAGGTTCTATACCACTGGCAGAATTCCAGGGTCGTTAGAAGGTTCGGAGTCCTTAGCGGCATGCACAGCCACGCCTCAGTACAGCCAGCAATGAAGAACCGCCAGGCACGAGCTCCATCGATAAGGCTCCCCATGAAGGCCAGACTGCTGTTTGGGTTACCCACATATAGTTGGTCATACCCAAATTGGCGGGAAAACCGACTCGGGATATAGGGCTCCAAGTAACAGTGTCCCCGCTTCTATACAACAAGTGTGAGGGCCGGATGCTAACCAGCCACTCAAAGATTCTCCGGCTCAATGACGTCTGCCCTTCTCCCACATCCTTGAATTCTTCACCATAGCCCGCATCCCGAATATAAGGGAAGCAGCGGAAAAGGCTATAAACGTCATGACGGCACAGCAGCTTACGGACCGCAGCCACATAAGTCCTTGACTATGAAACCCCTCGAATCGACGGAGAAGCGCTATTCTAAACACCTTCTGGGGGCTCCTCTCCGGCTTGGATGATGGAAGGACAGTGAAGGGCGAACCATGCCATCAAATAAGTATATGGCAAACCTATTCTGGGGTTTGGTCCGTCACAGGGCAAAATAGTCCCCTTTCCCCGCTTCGTTGCTGGTGGCCTACAGAAAGCCTCCGTCAATACGCGAAGGCCTCTCTGAATATAGCACACCATGGCTGGAAGGAGGCCAAGAGAACGACCATGGACTAGACGAACGGCAGGTAACAAGACAGTCGGATGAATGACATCGCCAGATGAAGACGGCACCACACATCTCTTTAACCAGACCGTCAAGAAACCAGCTAGAAGTGCCTTCCGGGATGTCGGTCGACGAGCCTGGTGGTGGAAACTCCAAATAATATCACCTTTCTCATAGGGTCCGTCATCTTCTTCCAGAATTAGATCCCCTTGAGAATGCTCTTGCATCCGGCGAAAGATGTCTTCATCTGCAACTCCATAATGAGCCGCTTCAGGAGTATTTTCCATGTCAGGAACAAATAATTTCCCCAGCTCTTCAAACTGCTCCCTTATGGCTCCCATGCATATTGGAACAAATGTAGAGATGGCACATCAATTCCCGGTAAGCCTCAAGCAAAGCGGGCTCCTGCTTCTCCAGAAGTGCCAATTCTGCCTCGCACGGGAAATATTCTTCATATGGGATAGACCCCAAAGGCAGAGCAGAGACTTCCCACATCTCGTGCAGAGCCATACCCAATTCGCCAACAGGGGTGAAGAAGGTCCCTGTAGCGGGCAGTATAACTCAAAGATGGCGTAGAAGTTCGCTACACTCATCTGAATGCCATAACAGGTCGCCCTGACGGCCTCATAAAGCCCCATCCTCTCCAAATCCTCCTCAAAATGAGCAAGGACATATAGGGTCAAGTCCCTCCACCATGCCTTGGGAGGGTGAATCCACCCGGAGTCCTGAAATCAGTGGCTGGATAGTTGCCACGAACCTTAAAGAATTGATTTCCAAAGGTCTGAGCCACCACAGGATTTTCTTCCACTGGGATGTCTGGCAGTACGTTCCCAGGGTGGAGACCCAATATGCAGTGAGGAGGACCCGTCCTTGTGTAACCAGGAGAGGGAATTATCAACTTCCCTACGTGAACGGATTCAGTAGTCTGACTCACTTGCCACTGCATCTTCCGAGCCCTCGTCACGCATTGAAAGAAGGACAAGGGAAAATGTCGCTTGCTAGATGGGAGATAGAACTTCTCACCATCCAATTTGAAAATCCACTGCCCCTCTCCGGCTAGCAGTTGGCGATCATTATCTGGGCTGCATCTCCGAACATGAAGCCAGGCTTCCGATAAATTCTTTGGTCAGAATCTTCAAGGGGAGCAGTAGTTAAGATGCTCCTCATGGTGCGTTGATCCCCACCATGAATAAGTGTATCCCGAGCAGGAGAGCTTCGCTCGCTGAATAGCGAAGCTTGCCCTTGAAACTGCAAGCTGACATTACCATCTAGCCCCTTGGCTGTGCCAAAGAGACTGTTCAGAGGACCAGGAGTATAGTGCACTGCAAGAACAAAGAGAAACTATGGTTAGTTCTTCAGCCAAACAAGGCTAAGACAAGAATGCAATTTTTGTTAAGGCATAGCCTCGCTCTCCGAGCGAAGCTGGCCTAATAATAGCTTCGCCCCGAAGCTTAGCTTCGCAGCTGCAGCATAACTCCGCGCTCCACACGAAGGCAGGAAACGGGAAAACATCCAATTGTTAGCTTCGCTCTGGAAGCTTGACCTTGGACAACAGGACGCGACAAAGCCCCAGGGGCTAACTTCGTCAGAAGGGTATTATTGCCTAAAGGTTATTTTAAGGGCATTAAGGTCCTTTTCAGTTATACTCCAAAGGCCAGCTTCGCATCTTGTCATTCAACAGGATGTGAACCACCTAAGGGATAGCTTTGCCTGGAAGCCTGAAGAAGGGACCCTTCAATTCTAAGATTCCCAGTCAAGAAATCAAGGAAAATGCAGGGAATCGAACTCCCTACGATCACCAGATCATGATTGATCGTTCTGGGTTCATTGAAAGATAGCCAGAAATTGGCCTTAAGAGAGAGATGAAAATCTCTACGGGCGATCGGTCGTTCGATGACCGGAGGAGGAGAAGGACCCTCCATCGTAGAGGTTGCGACCTCTTTTCCTGCTCGTCTCTTGGGAGCCATTGAAGAACTGAAAAGGTTCTTGAATTCTTGAACAAAGAAGAAGAGGAAGAAGAGAGTTAAAGTTCTCTGAAAATTCAAAGAGAAGTGTCTTCTCTTTCAAGCCCGATCAGGCTTTATAGGCTGATGATTGCCTAAACGATGCCTCGAAAAGAGCGCAGGCAGTCGTTTCAAATTAATTTGAAACAACGCCTAAAGCGCCTTCCCGAGAAGCGTTACTTCAGCCCCACTAAGGGCTAACTCCGCTGTAAGTCTGGTGCTGACTTAGCACGACGTATGAATAACTTCGCTGAAAAACATGCCTTAGCTCCGCTAAAAGCACAACCCGAGCTTCGCAGAGAATTCATGCTAGCTTCGCGGGAAGCTCGTTCCTGATTCAGATAGGATCCTATCTTTAACTTCGCATGAAGTCCAGCTCCGCCGGTCCACTTCAAGGGTTCTCAAATCGTAAAGAAGGAGAAACAAAGCAGATAAGCAGAAAGTAAACTTTTATTGATTCAAAAGCGAAGGTACATTGATACTACTACATTAAGGTTGTGTTTTGTACAACAGAATCATTTGCTCCAAAGGCATACAAGTGGTCCTATCTACTTTCAAGCCAAACTAACTGGACACGAAAGGCCCTCCTCCTGCACAAGGCCGTAATCCTTCGCATAATGGCAGATTTTGCCATCAAGAAGCTGGATCTTCCGTAATCAAAATTGGCAAAGGACCGGTTGCCACCAGAAAGCTGGATCTTCTTTGATGAAAATTGGCAAAGGATCCGAGACCTTACAGGTGACGTCCTCTTTTCCGAAGTGGATCATCTCGGATAAGCGACTACCAGCCTCGCCTCGAAGTGGATCATCTCGGATAAGCAACTGCCAACCTCTTCTGGGAACACACATCAGCTGCCCCAGTTGTTCCTCCTGCTTAGAATTTAAAGTTTCAACTGGAAAAGCGAGAGGCAACTTTTTGGTCTCTTTCATCAAAACAAAAGACTAGCAAACATAGCTCGCTGCAATGCAAACTGAAACAAGTTAGTAGTAAGTCAAAGGAAAAGCTGCAAAAGTGAAATGCTAAGTCAAATTCTTTGGGGCGAAGCAGTTTATATCCGATTCAGTTGCAGAATGGATTTCAGTTTCAGTTAAGCAGAGGATAGCCTCGCTTGCACAGTGATGATGGGCTAGCTCAGCATAAGCCAAGTCCTAGCCTCGCCTATATGGCTAAGCCAGACTGATCCAGAGGGACACAGTCTTGACCCCACCTATATGGCAAGACTAGGTCAACCTTGAAGAGACTAAGTCCCAATTCTTGCCTAAGTGGCGAACCTAGCAGGCAATCATGCAATGACCTTCCTTTGGTTAAGTAAAAATGATAGCTTCGCCAGGAAGCTGGGAAACAGGGTTGAAGCCCTTCTCTACAGATCAGTCAGATGCAAAGTGAAGAACAAGGGAAATCAATCCCTGAGACAGCTGTTAAAGCTAATTTAAGGGAGATAAACTCCCTAAAGTTATTAGTTCATTGGTAAAGTCTCTGGATGACCGAGACTCACTAGTTCTTAGTGGGTAATGACCAGAGTGGGAATCCCCACTAGTTCAGAGATCTGAGTATCTCTCTCTAGACAATCAAGAGAAGTCATAAACAGACTGCTTCTCTGCAAAGGACCTCAAGTGTCCTATTTATAGGCCTCATGGCCTGATTGCACCGCTGCTGCTTCAAGCCTAGAAGCGCGATCGAATTTAAGGCATTTACTGAGCCTTGAGAAAGGGAATAGTCTCCCTCGAAAATGCGCATAAGAGGAATAATCTCCCTCGTTAATGCAAAAGAAGTTATTTCAACTTCGGGAAAGGAAATAATCCTTCTCGTAATTAGCCAAAAGGCTGTTGGCCTCAGGAAAGGAACGGCGTTCCAAGACCGATTTGAAGCGAATCTACTCCGAGAGACTCAGACGCGAAGCTACCCAGACGCAGAGCTACCCAGAATCGCGAATCTACATGATTATTCGGCGAATTTATCCTAAAGCAGGATCGAAAGCGAAGCTGAACTCAACCACTATGGTGACGTTCGTACTTCACATACCATCAATCGAAGCAATTCAAAGTATTTCGAAGCCTGAACCATTCCATTGCAGACTTTCAAAAACTTTGAAGGGGGTCTTGTTGACACATTAAAAAAGACAAGATTCTTACTGGCCTGAACAATGTTTAAACTTGTTGACATTTACAAAAGACAAGTGAGAGACAGGCTGACGACCAGTTCTGTACCCATCTCCGAGGGACAAAGCAGCAACTTGGACTCTACTGATCCAGTAAAGCAGACAGTGAGCCCAGATTGTCTCTGAAGAGACCTAAGCAGGTCTAAGATGCTAGGTTAGCTCAACACTTAGCATCACATGAGCCCAAAGGGATAGCCTCGCCTGAGAGGCTAAGTTTGTCCAACATCACCTTGAAGCCATTCAAAGTTCCATCAGGGAGCTAACTTACAGCTTCGCCGGAAGTGCTCAGTTAACTCCGCAGAGAGTTAGCTTCGCTCGAAGCCACACGCAACCGCGCAGAAGGATGTTCGGTAGCTTCGCCACATATGTTGTCTAGCTCCGCTGAATAGCTTTCTTCTGACTTTGCCAGATGCTTCTTCCAGCTCCGCTGCGAGTTCGGTGTAGCAGCTCCACTGCGGGTCTGTCATGGTCAACCTTTGACCAATTAAATCTCCAGATGAGATCAAATCAATTCAGAATCAAGATCAAATTTAATCAAGATCAAATTTGGCAGTTGCTTGCCATAATCTCTTGACTCTCCTAAAACAAGTAAGAGGATCAAGGAAGATCATCCAATTATATGGAAAGGATCAAAACAGATCAGGAGACTGACCTACCTGCTACTTCTAGCTTTGCAGAAGCTGATCCTAACCTCGCAGCAAGGCTACTTTCCAGATTTGAACAGATTTGACTCAATCTGTTTTCATATTTTTAAGGAACAATTATACCCCTGCTCTCCCTATAAATAGCCCACCAAGGGTACACAAAGGGAGAGAGCACAGACAAGAGGGCGCAAAAAGACACACGCACGAGGCGAAGAGGCTAAAAAACAGAGAGACGGCTAAACAGAGACCTATTCTCTTGCTTTCAAGAATTCAGAGAATTGCTTCTCTAATCAGGGTGCTGATACCCTAATACCTTCCTCTCAAGGAATCTCCGGAACCAGGCGAGAAGGAATTCCAAAGTAGAGGCAGTTTGAGAAGTAACAAGAGGGTTCTACCAACCTTCTGTTCTCCGATTCCCCGAACCAGGCGAGAAGGGAACCCATCGATCGCATCGTCAAAGGGACAAAGTGGTCGCGCGCTGACCAGACTCCTATCGGCACACTTCTCTAGAATCTCAGAGGAGATCTACTTGTAATCTTTTGTGTTACTTGTAATTTAGCTCCTCGACACTTTTTTGTAAGTTTTCCCCTTTGCAAAATCAATGGAAAACACAAGCTACACTACCATAGAAATGGATATCCATCACCATAAGCCATCAACGGCACTTGCAAGGATAAGACAACTTTGAGGCTATCGGAGTCATTTAGATTCACAAACACAGAATAGAAAAGCAAACAAAAACAAGAATAGTAAAGAAAAGAAAACTTCGATTCGATTCAAATAATAATGAAAGAAAAGATTACTTACACCGATGTCATCCTTAGTACAAGCTTGTTCTCATTCCTCTATGAAAATCTCCTCTCCTCTCAGTTGCATAAAGAAAATAAAATTTACATAAAAGAAAACTAAAAACCTAAGTTATAAACTACAGAATAGCCTAACTTCTACTCTCTGCTTCCTCCCCCTCTGCCTCTAATGTGTGAAGTATTTATAACATAGAAATGAATAAGGAATGAGTTAAAAGATAGGAGAGCTGGCTTATTCTGAATTTGAATCCTTGCCTTATCTCCAAACTTGATTTGATGTGGATATTCAGTTCTGATCTGCAGTTTGTTGGCGTGTTGATTATTGAATATAACTTATCAAATGAAAGAATTAGAGATAGTGATCAACTTACGAGTTGTAGTATTTTAAGTCTTCTTTCTGTCTCATCTTGAATCATTAGATTTGAGTTTCGGTAGCGAAAGTTATGATTTAAATTCTAAACGGTATCCAATCAGAATCCGAGTCATAATTGCTTCATCTCCTCTGTTGATCTTCTCTCTATCCATTTATGCCTTTGGATTTTGAATTTGGACTCGGTATTTGACTTTATTCTCGGTTGATCTTTAGCTAACCAAAATGGATTTATAAAAATCCAAATTTTACCGGTTTTCATTTGGTGTTATCTTTCTGATTTGCTCTAATCTTCAGCTGAATATTTGCTCCAATCCTTGATTTGTACCAGATCTGGATTATCCTCAGCTAACCAAATAAATCCAGTTAAATCTGATTTTAACTGGTATTTATTTGGTTTAATCCTCTTTCTCTTCATGATTATCTTCTGCAAAATATACATTAAGACAAGCAAATTAGCAGATTTATTACACGATAAATGTAGTAGTGTAATGAAAAGAATACAAAATATGTGTACGATCATACCCCCACACCTATCTTTTGCGCGTCCTCGAGCAAAACAACAAAACTAAACCATAAATTATTAGACCACTTTCGCAGGTTACGCGATTGCACTGAGCATGTGCAACAAGCCGTTAAACCTCTAGGTTTCCCTTAAAGGATGAGTTTTGTCTCATGAGAATTTCTAGTGGATTACACCCACAAAATCCATAAAGAAAGAGAAATAAAGTGTTAGTATTTTGAAAATACATTTTGAAAGAGAAAAATATTTGAAGTATTATTGTAAAAATTAAGTATTCTATAAGTTATAGGAAAATTGAACTTTTTATTCTTGAGCTTAGTCTTTATTCAAAAACTTGTTATCAATCAAGATAAGGAGTCAAACTGTATTTCTCATCTAGTCTATTATTTTACCCTAAGTTATATGCACCTTTGTGACCGTGAAATTTTGACTCGGGGTTCTTTAACTCTAACTCTTATACCTTATTATTTTTTATTTTATTTTTTATATTTATAATTTTGTGATATTATTCCTTAGTTCTATTAGGCTTTCTAATCTGCCCATATAACGAACCTTTAATCGGTGATTCCCAAACCAAACGGTCTTAGGGCACCGGGTGAGAAAACACTCCAAAGACTTAAGGACTCGAGCAAATAAGGCCACAAAATTAAGGATTTTATTATACGAACCACTTTTATGAATACTTATGCTTTTATGAGGCACAAATACCCTGCGTAATCAGAGAATTTTTTATATATATATATATATATTAATAAGGCATAAAAATCTTTGTTTTTGAACCCTAAGTGTGTAAGTGAATAAAGCATGCATAATTCATCAAAGTAAATCAAGACTAAATTACTTTTCTAAATTTTCTTCCTAACCTAAGAAATCAAACAAATAATCTTATTTTGACCAAATATAAGAAATCCTAATTATGATTCTCCTATTCCTTAAATTGACTTAATTTCTTACAAAAAATATGTCAAAATATTGTTTTTATGTTCAAAAAGTTTTAAAAGTCAAGAAATTTTTTTAATAATAAAAGAAAAAACCTAAGTTATGTTAGAACCCTTCCCCACACCTATTTCATGCATTGTCCTAAATGTATGAATTAATGCATAGATGCATGCAAAAGAAGAAAGGGAAGAAAAATATTACCTTAAGGTGGCTGTTCTGGTGGTGGTCTGATTGGGTCAAGCGTTGCTACCCAATCAAGATAATGTGGTGGTTCACGGAACCCACCTTTATTGACCTCTTTTCTATTTACATATTTACAGTCCTCAATATGAATAGGATCATGAAAGATCCTATTATGAAACTTATTCCCATTACATAATCAGTCTTGGAAAATTATCACGGAGTCATCCCTGGTCCATACCTTTGTCCAACAAAAGAATATGACTTGGTGGAATGGTTGACTTGGGCTCAAGAATGATAGGTTTAGGAACCAATACTAACTCGAGAAAATCAACTTTGGGTTCGAGAGTCAGTTTTTGTTCAAGAGTTGAGTCCTAATTCAAGAATTAAAATTCACATTCTTTTTCAATCAATAGAATGTGACTACCTAAAATTGGTTATTCAATTTGTAGATCTATGGGTACGGAAATAAATGTTGGCTCAGGAATTTGGTCCAAATTGGGTAAGAATACTAGAGTCAATATAGATTCGAAAATGGGAACTGAATCACAAAGTTGGGGATCGGGTTCACATTCATAATCAAGTTCAATCTCATTAAAATAAAAACTTGCAAATTTGTCAATGGGTTGATATTGGTCAAGTTCAAGATTTTGTGGTGAAATTGAATCTTGGTCAAAGTCTTCAAGATACCATGATTCTTAGTTTTCATCAATATGGCTAGAAGTGTCGGAATAGTCCAAAGATTGTTAAGGGAGAGTTTTCTTATTCCTACATATGTTTTTCAATCTATTAAGTCTTGCTTCTATCATATCAAGTGGATCACTTTGAAATTGAATCATGAATTCCATACTCTTTTCTAAGTCAATATGTTTTTCTTGAAAAAGAGTAAGGATCTGTGATTGGAAAATTGATGAAATTTTGAATCTTCTAAAATTTTAATTCGTCACTCAAGCTCCTCTATGGCTTCCATCCTCTTTTCCCAGTCAATTGATTTTTCTAATGGTTTTTCAAAAGAAGGAGTATATAAAGTTGGATATTGGTAGGGTGATTGACAATATGACTCAGGGGAGTTGTATCTCCATTGACTCTGTGAAGAGTAGTGATAATAATTCCAGTCTTGTTCATAGTATTGGGACTGGGCCATGTATTGTTTCGGATAAGACCAACCCGACACACTAGGTTGATTAAAGTTATGATATGCTGGGTTGGTAATATTCGAAAAAGAGGTCGGGGTGTAACATGGATTACTATTAAAATTGGAAAAACTATTGTTATAAGTCATACCACACAAGAAATGTCAAAATCAGACAAAGAAAAACAAACAAATAAACAAACAAAAAGAAAAAAATCTAACATAAATTAGGGTAAACCTTAAACCTAGACGACTCCTAACTGGTTAGACTGTCCACGGAAGGTATATTATTGAATCTGACCACAAGTAATCGGCCAGGTAGGGGCAAGATCAGTGGGAGGTATCCATGCCTAAATAACGAACCTAATTATGCCAAACCATTAACCTTCGGGGTTTCGCCCCTCAATCCCAAACCTTAGACACCGATTTGGCAAGAGTTAAATTTTAATCAACTTTCTCCATAGGTCAGTCTCCTATATGAGTCCGAGATGTCCCTAGGGCCAACGTCTACTCAGTTTTAGTTAGGCTTGGGTTAGTGAATGAGGAGATTATTTGTGGGCTAAGGGAGGGTAATGACTTTCCCACCTTTTCTTGTTTATAGGACAAGCCCTTAAGATTGATTGTGTAAAGTGTGCAGAATATAGAAAAGTAACATTCAATAAGCAAATAATCACTCAAGAATGTTTCTTAAACTATATGCTATGCATACGTACCTTTTGCTCCAACACTTTTCAACAGTAATATAAAATGCAAACGAATTAGACACGTGCCTAAATACAAAGTCTAAACCATTTTTAGTATTTAACAAACATCATTTTACTATTGAGCTTAGAAAGTATGTACAATGAGTTAATCAAGAAAATAAATAGCTATAAAAATTTAGCTTTGCAATTCAGCCTACCTGTAAAAATACAGGTTAGTAGTTTACTAAGATTGTCACTAGAATGTAGCAAAAATGAGGGCTTCTGGGCTCTGCTTTCTTGAGCAGAGTCCAGGGTCACTCATATGTCCACTACAGTAAAAAATTTCTTGTTGTTAAACTTGTACATCATGAACAAAGAAGAAGGTTAACAAAAATGTAAAAAAAAAAAAGAGAATTACTTACCGTCCCTCACGGACAACGGCACCAAAATTTGATTGAGATTTTTACCTACACACAAGAATACAGAATTTCAGAACTTAAGAATATAATGTGCAAGTACTCAATACTACCGCAATAGCAAGTGGCTATGCGGGTCGTGATCTACAAGGAGGGACTAACGATGGAAGCTTTTTTAGCAAGTTCTCTTTTAAGTTACAATCAATAGTTAAAGATCTTCTTTTAGTTCTTTAAAAGAAAAGAAAAATAGGTTAAAGCTAAATAGGAAGAAAGTAGTAGATTGAGGAGATGGAGAAAGTAGAAAATGGATTTTGTACAAAGAAATTAAAAAGACTGAATAAAATGGTTGGGAGATTGTGGTGATAGTGATCTAAACTAAAATTAAAAGAAAAGAAAGTTAAAACCTAAAAAACTTACTTACCTCTTTGGCGCCTGCTTACCTTTGACCCATATCGACGATGTACCTTTATTTGAAGGCGATCGACGTATGACAAATAGGATCTTTCCCATTCCCGATTTATGCTATGAAATGAAGGGCAAGCTACACTATCATAGAAATGGATATCCATCACCATAAGCCATCAACGGCACTTGCAAGAGCAAGGCAACTTCGAGGCTATTGGAGTCACTTGGATTCACAAACATAGAAGAGGGAAGCAAACAAAAACAAGAATTGAAAAGAAAAGAAAAGAAAACTTTGATTCGATTCAAATAATAATAAAAGAAAAGATTACTTACACTGGTGTCACCCTCAATACAAACTTGTTCTTATTCCTCCATAAAATCTCCTCTCCTCTCAGTTATATAAAGAAATAAAAATTACATAAAAGAAAACTAAAAACCTAAGTTACAAACTACAAAATAGCCTAACTTTTACTCTCTGCTTCCTCCCTCTCTGCCTCTAATGTGTGGAGTATTTATAGCATAGAAATGGATAAGGAAATGAGTTAAAATATAGGGAAAGCTGGCTATTTCTGAATTTGAATCCTTCCCTTATCTCTAAACATGATTTGATGTGGATATTCAGCTCTGATATGTAGTTTTTTTTTGCGTGTTGATTGTTGAATATAACTTATCAATAACAGAATTAGAAAAGGTGATCAACTTAAACGTTGTAGTCCTTTAAGTCTTCTTTTTGGATCATTTTGAATCATCAGATTTGAGTTTCGGTAACGAAAGTTATGATTCAAATACTAAAATGTATCCAATCAGAAAATTGCTTCATCTCATCTGTTGATCTTCTCTCTATCCATTTATCCCTTTGGATTTTGAATTTAGATTCTGTATTTGACTTTATTCTCGGTTGATCTTTACTTAACCAAAATAGATTTATAGAAATCTAAATTTTATCGATTTCCATTTGGTGTTATCTTTCTGATTTGCTCTGATCATCAGCTGAACATTTACCTTATTCCTTGATTTATTCTAACTAGATCTGGGATCATCCTCAGTTAACCAAATAGACTAGTTAAATCTGATTTTAACTGATATTTATTTGGTTTAATTCTCTTTCTCTTCATGATTATCTTCTATAAAATAGATATTTAAGATAAGAAAATTAGCAGATTTATTACACGATAAATGTAGGAGTGTAATGAAAAGAATGCAAAATATGTGTACGATTAATAAGATTTCTCTTAAGTTGAGGTACATACATCACTTTCTTCAATTCTCGTATTATCCCATCGAATATCTTGATCTGGATTGTTCCTATACCTTCTATGTTACATGGGCCATCATCACCCATAACTACTGAACATCCATCTAGCTTCTAACTACTGAACATCCATCTAGCTTCTCGAAGCTAGAAAACCAATCTCTGTTCGGGCACACATTGGTAGGTAGCTCCAGTATCTAATATCCATTCAGCATCTCCTGAATAACCAACGATAGGAGTAGTAACAAAGAAAAAGAATACCGATGAGTTCGAGTCTGATCCACCTACCTGTGAAGTACTGGCGTGAGTACTGACCACCTGTGCAAGATTTGCCTCAGTATTTGACTCCTTCTTACCTTTGACCTTTGGGCAATCAACTTTCCAATACCCTAGTTCTTTGTAGAAAGCATACTGGTTCTTCTTCCGATCTCTGAAACCAGACCTGGATATCGATCTCTCGTGATTACTTTTTCCCTTTCTATATGAACCTCTGCCTCTTACTACCAACGCCTCTGCTGATATACTCCCATGAGAAGACAATCTATCTTATCTCCTTATTTCATAGTTTACAAGAGCAGCTGACACTTCATTATAGTTAAGTGTTTGTCTACCATTGATTAATGTAAAAGTAAAGGTCTTATACTCTTCGTTCGAAAGAGAATTCAAAAGAATCATGGCCTTATCCTCTTTATCAATCTTGACATCCACATTAAGTAGATCTGTAAGAAACTTGGTGTAATTGTTTATGTGTTCATCAACGGAGAGTCCTTTCTTCATATGGAAACAATAAAACTTCCTCTTCAATTGCAGTACTCTTCGTCAGATACTTTTTCTCCAGGATCTCCCACAACTATCTAGCAGATATTTCATGTAACACATGGTATTTGATGTCTTGTGTCAAACAAGACCCGATCAAACCACACGCTGTCCGATTCATCTTTTCCCACTCTTCTTCAGAAGTAGAATCACGTTTTTTCTTCAATCATAGAGTGTCTTCGAGGTTTGATGTCATCAGTGCATCCATCACCTCACACCTCCATATGCCTCTTGCTATCGAACTTCACCACATCAATCTTAAAAGGATATGAGTTCATGGATTTCATCGTAAATGTATTATCTCTTGCCATCTTCTCAATGGTTCCCTCAAAGTAATGCGAAAGCAAACGGGGTTAGATTAAACAAACTAGATAAAAATAGGATTTGTACCTCAAAGTGAAACCCTAGAAGAGTTTCTGAAATGATTTACTCAACCGAATCTGATTCCTTGAGCAATGGAAACGTTGTTTTGAGATCGAAACATGATCCCACAAGCAGTCCCAACGCTGCACCGAGATCGACACATGATCTCCGCCAAACAACCACTAATGCTCTTGGAATCGACACACGATCCCACGAAGAACTTAGGATGCTCTGATATCACTTGTTGTGCGATGCGATAACCAGCAAGGAGCCCAATAGATGCAACAGAGAAGTACCACACGATAACAAGAACAAGAAACAAGAGAGAAAGCAAACACAATATTTAACGAGGTTCGATAATTTGCCTACGTCCTCGGGGTAAGGAAGAGAGAGCTTTATTGATTCAACAACCAATACAAATTTGTACTTTGTATACAATTCAAGAGGGCTCTGCCCTTTTATTTATAGCCAAAGAGTCTCAGGAATTCAGGAAACCCCAATTGGATTTGTCTTCAATTCAGTAACAAAGTCCGAGTCCAGAAAGGAGAGGCAGATCCGCGCCCTAGATACGCCCGCCAGTCGACCGGGCGGTCGACCGACCCAAGCACCCGGTCGACCAGGCGGTCGATCGTATTCAACTGAGAGTCTCATCATGTTAGTCATTCGACCGGGTGGTCGACCGGGCTATCCTGTGCACTATCCTGTGCACATTCGTGCACACCGGTCAACCGGGCGGTTACCGGCCCCTGCTTTGTACACACCGGTCGACCGGGGGCGTCGACCGGTTCTGCTGCTTGGTCTGATATCAACTCCGTCTCTGTTCACGCGCCGTCTCGCTCCTTTTGACTTCTGAACTCCTCTGATCTCTTCCATACAATTCCTTCTCTCTCCCTACAAATATGACATCTTTTTCTTCTTCTGAAGATGAATGCATGAATCTCTATAACCGAAATGATTGATAATCTGGCACCACAGCAACTCTTGTTGTTGAAAGTATCTCCAAATCTATTTACCTAACAGTGCTTCATTCATGCATTGCAAAGAAAGGACCCCCAAACCTCCTTGACTTTTTGGCAAGCATGCCTCTATCCAGTGAACTAAACAAGATGAAGATGAGGCCTCTCTACCTCCCTCCACAAGAAATTTCTTCTCATCTTATCAATCTGATTTTCACCCATGGCATAACATCATGTACAGTGGCATGGCCGTGAGAACAGAATTAACTATGATTAATCTCCCACCTATCGATAATGTGCTATCTTTCCACCCTGCCAATCTTCTGTCTATCATATTTAAATAAGGTTACCAATCCCCATGAAACAATTTTCCAGGTCTCAAAGGAATCCCCAAGTATGTGATAGGGAAGGTAGCTGCTTGACAATTTAGCATTTGAGCTATCTTAGCTTGCAATTCTCCATTATTTTCTAACACAATGACTGAGCTCTTATCAAAATTAATTTTTAACCCTGAAGCCAGCTCAAAGCCACATAGCAGCAATTTTGAACTTCTGACATATCTTGCCTCACTTTTTCAAAGTAAAAGTGTATCATCAGCGTATTGCAAACTTACTACTTGATTCTGAATACCTGCTGGTCCCATTTTCCAACACCCATTTCTGACTGCCAGATTTAACATCTTGGTAAAAGTGTCAGCTGCTAACACAAAAGGCTATGGTGAAAGAGGATCTCCTTGCCTAAGTCCTCTTTTGGAGCAAATATTCCTGCCTGGACAACCCTTCGCTAATATTTGTGACTTTTCTCCTTTCAAACACATATCGATCCACTTAATCCTTCTGACTCCAAATTTTTTGGCTTTCAAAACTTCCATAATAAAATTCCAATCAAGCATATCATATGCTTTGGCAAAGTCTATTTTGAGAAGCATACCACCTGTAATGTTTACCTTAAAACATGTAGAAATTATTTCTTGAGCAGCTGCAATCCCATCCATTATGAATCTCCCTTCCATAAAACCGGTTTGCACTTATCAATTAATATATCCAACTTGGCATTCAGTCTAGTGGTCAATACTTGGTGAGAATTTTATAAACAACATCCAGTAGACTAAGGGGTCTAAATTTGTCCACTATATTAGCACCTTCCAGCTTTGGAATCAACACCACATGGACATGGTTCACTCTTTAAATTTCCAATATGCATCCATACAATTCATCAAACAATGATATAATATCTACCTTCAAAGCTTCCCAGAATTCCTGAAAGAAAATTGCAGGGAATCCATTAGGACGTAGAGATTTATCTCCAGCCATAATAAAGATTGCTTCTTTAATCTCTTCTTCAGAGAGGGGTCTCTCCAGCTCCTCAGGACCCCAATCATCATGTGGATATAATTCTTTCCATCTCAGCTTGGTTATATGACTTACTGTCTGACCAAAAATGGGTCTATAATACTGAAAGAAAGCTTGGTCCATTTCATTATGTAACTCTAGAGTTCTGTTTTCTGACTGCACAGACAATATAGACTTCACTCTTCTTCTTCCATTTGCCATTTTATGAAAGAGAGAGGTGTTAGCATCTCCTTCTTTTAACCAATGTACTATAGATTTCTATCCCCATAAAATTTCTACTTCTTTCAAGACTATTCAGCCTAATAACTATGTCATTTTTAGTCTCATTCTCCTGCTCATTCCAGCATCTCTCTTCTTCAAGCACCACCCTCTTTAACAGATCCTCCAGCAATTGCGTTTTAGTAGCTCTGATGTTATGTGATGTGGAAACGTGTATGCGTGTTTGAAAATTAGTAATAAAATACTTGATCACACTTCACCAACATGAAACAGTCGTTGGTAGGAAAAGATAAAACTAATATTGCAAATGAATGAAGCAAAAGAACATGTGGAGGCAAATCCAATTTCAATCGTTAATCAATTAAGAATAATATATTATGCTGCAAAGGTTATAAGATCAATATCAAAGCTACTGAATTCAGGCAAACAAAGTCATATAATTTCACTTTTGGTGGACAACAGTTAAATTGATAAAATATTAGAGATTAATTATCAGACTAAAAACAACTGATTAGAATTGAAAATGTACCTACTAAGGATTACGTCGACTTCAGTGTCCTGTAATAATTGTAGATACGTAGATCTGACTTTCACGAATCTAATACTTCAAATCGTGCGTGATTTGAATTTTGGATGAGAAATACGGCTTGAAAACGAACCTTAAATGCTTAAACGAGTCTGTATTCACTGTAATAGTAGCGCTACTATAGCCGGTTATTGGACAAAGTACTGTAGCAGGGAAGAACACAGGCAGGAGAAAGAATAATTTTTCTCAGGTTTTCTTTTTCTTTGAGGAAAAGATAAGAAATTTATGGAGAGAGAACTTTAGAACTAAGGTTTGAGATTAGAAAGAGGAGAGAGGTATTGTCGGCACTCGGAGGTGCACACAACAGGGGTAGAGAGAGGGAATTGGTTAGTTAGGGCTTTACACTCTAAAGTAGAGTTTCTCTAGATCTTCCCACTGATTGAACTTTTACCTGCACACAAAATATGAATATTAGATCTGAGAATTAAAGGTGTGCAAGTGTTCAATACTATCCGCTGTAGCAAGGCTATGCGGGTCATGATCCTCAGGGAGGGACTAGCGATGGAAACTTTATCAATAAGTTATCTCTAATGTCTTTTTTATTAGTTATGATGATATTTACAATGAAGTGTGAAAAGAAATTGAGAATATGGTAGTGTGAGATCTAAACTAAAGAAATAAAAGAAAGAAACTATAACACGTACAAACCTCTTCTACCTTGCTTACCTTTGATCTGTTCGCAACGACTTACCTTGTCTTGGAAGGCGTGCAAGTATGACGTATAGGATCGTCCACCTTCGCTACCTACACTATGAAAAGAAAAGACAATCTAAAAAAGAATTGTTCATCTCCATAAGCCATCAAGTGCTCTTCTTCGGCTAGGCAGTCTCGAAGCAATCAGATCTCATGGTTCACAAAATATTAGAGAGAAACAATAACAGAAAACAAGAACAGAGAAAACAAGAATAAAACATGAAGAAATAAAATAAGAATAAAAAAGACAAACCTCGAGCAGATTTCATTAACAATAGAAGAAAAGTTGGCTTACACCTATGTCACCTCAGTACAAGCATGAACTCCTTCCTCCATGAAAGCTTCCTTCACTCTCAGTTTACAAAAAGGAAAAATAGAAATTACAAAAGAGAAAGAAAATGTAAACTAGAAGAAGAAACCCTAGATTTGACCCTCTGGCTCTGCCTCTGGACGACGTTCTGTGTTGCACTGCAGGGGGTATTTATAGGCGCAGAAGGAGTTAGAGTCCGAACACAAGTCGTACACAAAAGCCGTTGCCCTGGCTTATCTGAATTGCCGTGGAAATGCGGCATTTGCCGTGGAATTGCGGCATTTTGGTGGCAGATTGCCACGCGCTTTGGCGCGTGGCTTCTCCTGGTCCGTCCATCTGGGCGTTTGCTTCTGGAAGCTGCATCCTGGCTCTTTATCATGGGATTTGGATATAACTTGGGAATCAAGTTATCTAGATTTCAAATCTCCCAATATCTTTATCCACGAATTTCCTTATCTTTGCACTCTTATCTTTGGCTTTTATCCTCATCCTGCAAGTGTTTAGGGTTTGATAGAAGTCTATCCTTCCTCTTCTTTGATAATTGCAACTTTAGCCCTTGTGTATTTGCACTTTGACAATTGATATTTGCACTTTTGCACTTGGGCTTTAAATGTGGGCTTTTGGGCTCTTTTTAGGCTTTAATTCTTTCTTTTAATATTTCGAGGCCTGCACACAATAAATCACAAAATATTAATAAATGTGCAGAATTATAGGAATAAATATGAAAATGTGATAGTAAATATAATGATAAAAATGCACTTTTCACTACCAATCACACCCCCACACTTATCTTTTTGCTCGTCCTCGAGTAAAAATCAAAGAAAAAGAAAAGAAAAATTAATCTAACCTAACTCACTTTCGTAGGAATCACGGTTGCACTTAGCATGTGCAACAAGCCGTTAAACCTCTAGGATACCCTAGAGGACGAGTGTTGTCTCGTGAGGGTTTTCAGCGGATTGCACCCACAAAATCCATAAAAAGGAAATATTTGAAATACTTTTGAAAAGACTAAGTAATCTATAAGTTTTTAGGATTATCATTTTTATTCATTCTTAAACTTAGTCTTAATAAAGTCAATTGTTATTCATTTTAGGTAAGGATCAAAACTGAATTTTTGTATAGTCTTTTTCGTTACCCTAAGTCATATGCGTCCTTATGAATTTTTACTAGGAATTCCTTAACTTGGACTTTCATGCCTCTTTATTATTATTATTATTTTTTTATAACTCATCTAATTTTCTTTCGTGTAAGTATCAAGGCTTCTTGAGGCCCTCATACCTAACTAATAACTATTAGATGTGTTAATATAATATTTTTTTCTTTTTTTTCTTTTTTTTTAACATGTATAACTCATCTAATTTTTTTCGTGTAAGTATCAAGGCTTCTTGAGGCCCTCATACCTAACTAATTGATTATTAGATGTGTTAATACATATATTATATTTCTTAGTTTTCTTAGGCTTTCTAATCCACCCATGTAGCGAACTTAAAGTCGGTGGCTCCCAAACCGGTTGGCTTTAGGGCACCAAGTGAGAGAAAACACCCCGCGGACTCAAATTCGAGTGAACTAGGCCACAAAACTAAGGACTTTATTTGTAAACTCACCTTTAGGCGTGAATACTTATGCTTCTTGAGGCACATGTATCCAGCTTAATTGGTGAATTTTTTTTTTTAGACATTTTTTTATGAGGCACAAGGGTCTTTGTCTTAGAATCCTAGATATGCATTAGGTATGCACTTTTCATTAAGGTAAAAATCAAGACTAATTAATTATTCAATTTCTCCTCCTATACCTAAAATTTAAACAATTTATTTATTTTGACCAAGTTTTTAGAAATCCTAATCATGATTTCCTAATTCTTAAGACTAACTTAGATTTCTTTCAAAAGATAAGTTAAAATATTGTCCTTTTTATAATAAATTTTTTTTTCAGATTTTTTTTATTAGCAGATTTTTGTTAGTTTTTACCTATATTAGTATGTTAGTAAAGCCCACCCCCACACTTATCTCATGCATTGTCCTCAATGTATGAATGAATGCATATATGCATGAAAAAGAACAAGGGAAGGCAGAAGTTACCTTAAGGTGGTGGTTCCGGTGGTGGTCTAATTGGGCCAAGCGTTGCTACCCAATCAAGATAACATAATACTTCATGGAGGAACCCACCAAAATTTTTCTTGTATAACCCATGAAAATGTATGTGTGATCATTTTTTAAAATTTCCACCCCATCAAATTTCAAATTTCATAATAAATTTCAGAGTCAATTGTGTCAACCGCCTTGTCCCAAAATGGAGTGTGAAAAGATGGAATGATTGACTTGGACGTCGTAATTATGGGAACGAATACCAACTCAGGAAAGAAACTTAAATCAAGTAAGGGTTCAGGAGTCGGGCTAGGTTCAGGAAGTGGGTCCAAATCAATAAGCTGAAACTCAAGTCCACAATCAGTTTCCCACAATGGAATGTGACTCAATGTTGGTGATTCAAGTTCAGGAATGATAGATGTGGGAATCAAAACTGATTCTAAAAGATTACCTAAGTCGGGTAACAAAACAGGAGTCAATAATGATTCGGGAATTTGAACTTGATCACAGATTTGAGAATCTAGGTCACATATCTCATTGGGTTCAATTTCATAAAAATGAGAACTTGCCAATTTATCCATGGGACTTTCAAAATTGCACAATTGGTCAAGTTCAATATGATCATCAAAAATGGGTGACTCAATTTCATGATGAATTGGAACAGGATCCAATGTTGACTCAGGAAAAGTAAAATCAGGTGGCGATACCGGAGTCATTATTGAATTAGGAAGTAAAATTGAATCATCAAGTGAAAGATCATGATCATATTCATGCTCCAGTTCTATTTCAGGAAAGGAAAAACTTGCCAAGTTATTAAAATTTGAAGTTTCGGCAAGTTCACATGATGGCACTGAATTAGAATCTTGTTGTCCAAAGCAACTTGGTTCGTCGGCTCTAAGAGAGTGGTCAGCAAAAGCAGAAATGGCCGAACGGTGAGAACGTAAAGATTGAACCATCAGATCTATTTCACGATCACGGGCTAATCTAGCCTGAGTCATGGTTGCAAGCATCCTTTCATAGTTGATAGGTTCATCATGTTGTGATTGGACTTGAAAGGATGAAGTGTAATCATGATGAAGTTGTGAGTCGGTGGACTCACGCATAATCATGTCTGCGATTGATGGTAATTGTTGCTTGGACTCATGCATACTTATCATTTCCCCGATAGATGGTATTCTATTCTGAATGGGTGGATCAGAGTATGACTCTTGGGAATATTGTGGACAAGGTGGAGACGGAGGACAAGTCGGTTGAAAATTGGACTCGGGGGAAACGAAACCCCATGAACTCTGTGAAGAGTTGAAACTATTATGGAAATTATGGTTATAAGATGGGGGGTATGGGTTATATTTATTCGGATAAGACCATTCCGACACACTAGGTTGGTCAAAGTTGTGATATGCCGGGTTGGTAATATCCAAAAATAGTTAGTTGTGTAATATGGATTAAAGTTGGAAAAATTATTATATGCCATATCACACAAACACAAACAAAAGAAAAAGAAAACAAATAAGCAAACAAAAAAAGAAAAAAATTCTAACCTAAGTTAGGGTAGACCTATGACCTAGACGACTCCTAACTGGTTAGACTGTCCACGGGAAGTAGGGTGTAGACTTTGACCACAAGTTAATCAGCCAGGTCAGGGCAAGAGTGGTGGGAGGTTTTCCGTCAAAGACGTTCCTTAATTAAATAACCACAATCTTCGGGCTTTCGGCCCTCAATCCCTTTCTTAGACACTGATTTGGCAAGAGTCAACTTCCAACACTGTTCCCCCTTAGGATAATCTCCTATTGAGTCCGAGATGTCCCTAGGGCCAACGTCTACTAATTTTAAGTTAGGCTTGGGTTAGTGAGTGCTTGGGATATGATTTTGGGCTAAGGAAGGGTGATGAAATCCCCACCTTATCTTGTTAATGGGTTATGCCCTTAAGATATTTTTGTGCAAGTGTACAAAATATGTAAATAAGATTCACTCAAAGCATCAACCAAGAGATGAGTCCTATTCTACATGCAATGCGAACGTACCTTACTCCACCACTCTTCAACAGTAAAAATAAATGAATTGAAAAGACATGTGCCTAAAATGCAAACGTCTAATCAATTTTTTATCTTTTTCAACAAATATTTTACTGTTAATTAATTAACAGTATACAGGTTTATCACAGAACAAATTTTATCAGAGCAGAAAACAAATCTTGTAATTTGTAGCAACCTGCAGAAAGATCTGTCAGTAATTAACTACTAAGGCCGCGGAAACGCGGCTATTGCCGCGGATCCGTGGCACTGTAGTAGGCTCTGATGCTCTGCCTTCGAGGGCAGAGACACAGAGTTGCTATATGTCCATTTCTGCTGTCAGTTTCCCTGTTTTCCAAACCTGCAAACAGAAAGAATAAAAGAATTAGTAAAAAAAAATTTTATTTTTAGAGAAAAACTTACCGTCCCTCCCCGGCAACGGCGCCAAAATTTTGATTGAACTTTTACCTGCATACAAAATATGAATATTAGATCTGAGAATTAAAGGTGTGCAAGCGTTCAATACTATCCGCTGTAGCAAGGCTATGCGGGTCGTGATCCTCAGGGAGGGACTAGCGATGGAAGCTTTGTCAATAAGTTATCTCTAATGTTTTTTTTATTAGTTATGATGATATTTACAATGAAGTGTGAAAAGAAATTGAGAATATGGTAGTGTGAGATCTAAACTAAAGAAATAAAAAGAAAGAAACTATAACACGTACAAACCTCTTCTACCTTACTTACCTTTGATCTGTTCGCAACGACACCTTTTCTTGGAAGGCGTGCAAGTATGGCGTGTAGGATCGTCCACCTTCGCTACCTACACTATGAAAAGAAAAGACAATCTAAAGAAGGATTGTTCATCTCCATAAGCCATCAAGTGCTCTTCTTCGGCTAGGCAGTCTCGAAGCAATCAGATCTCATGGTTCACAAAATATTAGAGAGAAACAATAACAGAAAACAAGAACAGAGAAAACAAGAATAAAACATGAAGAAATAAAACAAGAATAAAAAAGACAAACCTCGAGCAGATTTCATTAACAATAGAAGAAAAGTTGGCTTACACCTATGTCACCTCAGTACAAGCATGAACTCCTTCCTCCATGAAAGCTTCCTCCACTCTCAGTTTACAAAAAGGAAAAATAGAAATTACAAAAGAGAAAAGAAAATCTAAACTAGAAGAAGAAACCCTAGATTTGGCCCTTTGGCTCTGCCTTTGGACAACGTTCTGTGTTGCACTGCAGGGGGTATTTATAGGCGCAGAAGGAGTTAGAGTCCGAACACAAGTCGTACACAAAAGCCGTTGCCCTGGCTTATCTGAATTGCCGTGAAAATGCGGCATTTGCCGTGTAATTGCGGCATTTTGGTGGCAGATTGCCACGCGCTTTGGCGCGTGGCTTCTCCTGGTCCGTCCATCTAGGCGTTTGCTTCTGAAAGCTGCATCCTGGCTCTTATCATGGGATTTGGATATAACTTGGGAATCAAGTTATCTAGATTTCAAATCTCCCAATATCTTTATCCACGAATTTCCTTATCTTTGCACTCTTATCTTTGGCTTTTATCCTCATCCTGCAAGTGTTTAGGATTGGATAGAAGTCTATCCTTCCCTCTTCTTTGATAATTGCAACTTTAGCCCTTGTGTATTTGCACTTTGATAATTGATATTTGCACTTTTGCACTTGGGCTTTAAATGTGGCTTTTGGGCTCTTTTAGGCTTTAATTCTTTCTTTTTAATATTTCGAGGCCTGCACACAATAAATCACAAAATATTAATAAATGTGCAGAATTATAGGAATAAATATTAAAATGTGATAGTAAATATAATGATAAAAATGCACTTTTCACTACCAATCACCCACCAAAGAGAGAAATTAAAGAGATAATCGCTCACATACAATTTTGAGGAGTTTTCGTAACTTCATTGCCAATTGAAAAAGTGAATACATGTGGGTCTTTATATAGGCTATAAAATTGTACTCTCCTACTTCTATTTAAATTACATAATCAAACTCTTAAAAGAAATTAAAAATCTAAAAGAAAGAAAATACATGAAAAAAAAATCTAGAAATTCTACTACAATTATAATTACTAAAAATCAAAATTATAAGAAATAAAAACTAGGATACTAGTAGAATCACTGGATCCATATTGAGTTGGTGCGTCTTCTCCAATGATGATACGCGTGCCATGCACGTGGCTTGATGTCCATATCATTCTCCCCGTGTTGGAGAGAACTCAAACTCGTTGAATTAGAAGTGAAAGTGCTTTCATACTGCTCATGAGGATCAATTTGTTGTAGTGTACTTGGGTCTAGCCATGGATCGTCAAGTGGTATCTTTTCAATCCAACAAATTAGATATTTTCGAATCTCACCAACTTGAGTTGTGATAATTTTATCATCTAAGAATTTATCAACTTGATAATTAGTTTGCAATTTTGCCTTTTCATATCGCACTTTCCTATCAGTTATGAATAAAATATTATTTCTCACCCATGTTTGGTCTCCATTGCAGATAATTAAGAGTTTAGGGCAAAGTGAAAATAAGAGCCTAATTAAATCCAATTTCGAATAATTATTCCATATTTTTTGGAGGTCAAGTCAAGAGCTTCTGGAAGACTACATTGGATTCCCGAATTGAAGACATATCTGAAGGAAATACAGATCCAAATACCCGAAGTATATATATATATATATAAAAGCTTCTCGCAGCTGGGCGAGACTTCTGACAAAAGATCAGGGCCATTGGCCCTAATCAGGTCGTAGATCCGCGACCCAATTGTAAAACAATCATGATGGACTTACAATTTTCTCAGAACCAAACTTCATATACTTAGAACACCCAATTGAAAAAAAAAAATCTGTACTAGAAATGAGTAT
This sequence comes from Agave tequilana, assembly GCA_038442645.1. Taxonomy (NCBI): domain Eukaryota; kingdom Viridiplantae; phylum Streptophyta; class Magnoliopsida; order Asparagales; family Asparagaceae; genus Agave; species Agave tequilana. Next base: position 25,011 of record JAVJIF010031341.1, read on the forward strand.
GGAAGTCTTGCGTGAGTCCAAGCAACAATCTCAAATTATGATGGACTCACAATTTCAACACAATTTCCGAAGCAATTTTCATACTCCTTTTTCATGAAGAACTAATTACACAGAGTATGGAAGACATGATTCAAACCTAAAATGTTATAATCCAATCTATTAGTAGAAAAAAAATTGAGCAATTAGGTCAACACTTATAGGAATAAGAAAACTCTCTCATATCAAATTTGATCGATCCTGATTTCTCTAACTCTATCGATCTGACCCAAGAATCATGGTATTTTGGAAACCAAGATTCAATTTCATCATACCCATTTGAAGTTGACCAAACTCCAAATTTTTAGAACCACGTTGACATTTTGGCAAGTTATCCCTTTCTTTAAATTGAACTTGAGCATGAATGTGATCCTGAATCTCAACTTGGTAATTCAATTCCACTTCTTGACTCAATATTGACTCTAGTATTTTTACCCAATTTCAATCACTTTCCCGAGTAAGTATTGAATCATGTGCCGTTCATCGTGAAATTGAATAACCAATTTTTCAAGATCAAATATTGAACTTGACAAATACCATGCTTTTAAAAGTCCCATTGATAAATTGGCGAGTTTTCATTTTCACGGAATTAAATGTGTGTGTGCTTTATATACATGTTTTACATCACTTTTTAAGCCTATTATTTGCCACATTTAATGTTGCATGGGTATTTTGTTAGTGTTATTTTGCAGATTTTAGGTCAATAGCAAATTAGAAGAAAATAGCGAAAATTGACAAATTGGCGGTATTAAGTTAATAAAAGAAATGCAGAAGCAGAGATCTAAAGTAGAGTTGCGACATCTCAACAGAGCGTTCACGCAAAATCAGAAATTCCATAAAAATCTGGAACTGAAATGGACCAACAGTTTGGCCACCTAGCTGTAGATTTCAGCCAAGCAGCCGTAAACCAGTCAACAGGAATGCCACCTCAGAGGTCAATACGAGTCAAAAAGTGAAGCGCCAATAAGCAAGAAGTTCGGCCAGCCAACCGAATTTTCAGCTAGCTGGTCAAACTATGGCGTTGGTCTTAGATAGAATTTTCTCAGAAATTCGTGTAATTTTGGAAACCTAAATATTTGTATTCGACTAGGGTTCTCCTGTACTCTGCTCTATATAAACACCGCCAAGCCTCTTGTAAAATATACAATTTTTATCTCTCTTTATTTGAGCGAAAATCAATAAAATTGTGTTGTTAGCTATTAAATCTCAGAGCATCTTTAGCTACGAATTATTCACAAAGACTTTATCTTTTTGGGTGATCTTTTACCTTTCTCTTACCTTTTTCTTTATTTGATTTTTAGCATGATCTATTTCAATATTATGATGTGTTATATTTTCTTAGCCATGAACTAATTTTTCATAACTAGGGTATGCTGTAGGGATTGTATTGATGATATAAAATTATGGTTTGTGCAAATTCTCCTACGTGTTTTATAAAGTTTAATCTTTTGCATGATAAGTTATTAAACTTGTATTTTATGTTATAATTGGTGCGCACAATTAATCAGAAGGCTAGGTTAGAGTCTGAAAGGAGATAACTTAGCCAAAATTTTTAGGATTAAAAATCATAACTCGAATGTTGAAACGTAAGAGTTGTGCAGTCAAATAGGAATATCCATCACACTTAATGCATCTTCTGATTAGCAATCTACTCGATCAAGAGATTGTAGATTCTAAATTAGAAGATAGAATTGGTATTATTCGAGAGAAAGTACTAATTAGGATAGAGAATTTTGATTGTTAGCATGAGTAGGATGAATTAGCACAAACATAGTATTCTGTCTAATTACAATTACCGAAAATCATCACCCTAGTTCTTTTCATAATTAAAGCAAACCTCTTTATTAATAGTTAATTCACAATATTTTCCAACTAAATTGATTATTCAAATAGAACTAGGAAAGATTAAGTTGATACTTGACAACAATCCTCGTAGAACGATACTCTATTCATACTACATTACTTGTAACGATTGGTACACTTGCCATTCGAATTGCACATCAAGTTTTGGCGCCGTTATCAGGGATTGTATAATTTTCAATATCAGTAATATCGATTACTATTCTACTTTGAATTCTGTCAGCAGATCGAATATAAAAAAATTCTCTACAGGTTACAGGGAGTTCAACCTCAACAGAACACAGAGTTCGGCCAGACAGCCGAAAATTCGGCCAGGTAGCCAGACTCCAGTTCTGAACGGAGTTGAATTTTCTCCAAACTTACATTACTAATAGATGAGACATTTTAGGAGTGAAAACTCTTAGAACCTGATCTGAAAATCGACAGAATCTTCAGACGCTTGCTCAAGGAGAGACGAGATCGAGAAAAAGCGATGACGGAGCAAAATGCGAGAAAAGTTTTGAGGGATTACGTTGTTCCTCTTTAACTAGAGCCAATTCATGCATCATTACACCAACAATTGAAGCAAACAACTTTGAACTGAATCCGGGGTTAATTCAGATGGTGCAACACACATGTCAATTCAGGGGATTCCCACATGACGACCCAAAAAACACATCTCTAATTTTCTAAAGATATGCGATACACAAAGGATTATTGGTGTTTATCCAGAAGTAATAAAGCTGAAACTTTTTCCTTTTTCTTTGAAGAATAAAGCGAAATATGGTTCAATTCTTACCTAAGAATGCCATAGCAACATGGGATTAGATAGCGAATAAGTTCCTCACAAAGTACTTCTCTCCATCTAAAGCAGCAAAACTCTGAGGTGATCTCACAACCTTCACCCAACTTGAATCTGAAAGCATCTATGAAGCTTGAGAAAGGTAAAAGATTAATCAGGAAAGTCCCACATCACGGACTTCCTGCTTGGTTGAAAATCTAATTCTTTTACAATTGATTGAATCCAAATATCAAGATAATTGACGCGGCGATGGGAGAAGCACTCATAGGCAAGGAACATGATGAAGCATACGAGCTTCTTGAGGAAATAGCCTCTAATATCTACCAATGGCAATTAGATCGAGCGATGCCAAGGAAGACAGCTGGAGTATATGAGATAAACGCAATCTCCGCAATACATGCACAACTTGCATTGTTAACAAAGAAACTCGATGCAGCCAATGTAAGCGTCATCCAAACTTAAAACCCTCCATATGATGCATTTGCTGCAGGGCAACCAGCCAATGAAGAACAAGTTGGCAACTATGGGTTCCTTTCAACTGAGCAGGCAAATTACGTGAACAACTTTCAGAGAAACAATAACCCCTATTTAAAAACATACACATTAGCCTGAAAGAATCATCCTAATTTAGGATGAGGTGATAACAACAACAACAGTGCTCCAAGGGCGAATAACTTTCAGCAATAGCCAGTAAGGCCACCACCACCTCAAGAGAAGAAGCCAAGCTTGGAGGAGACAATGCAACAGCTCACCGCCACTACACAAACATTCACGACTACCAAAGACACCAACATGAAGAACCAAGCAACTGTAATTCATAACCTAGAGATGCAAATGAGCCAAATTTCCAGTCTGCTATCCAATCGATCACAGGGATCGTTACCAAGCAACACGGAGGTAAATCCCAAAGAACACATCAAGGCAATCATATCAAGAAGTGAAAAAGTTTTAGCGCAAGACTAAGTTCCCAGAGAAGAAAACCCTACTCCAACAGACACTAGAGATGAAAACTCAGAACAAAAGAACGAGGCAGGAGATGTATAGAGCCAGAGTTCGGCCACCCAGTCGAAATTTCGGCCAGGTGGCCGACCTATGGAAGAGTCTCAGGCTCTGCAAGATCTTACAGAGAAGTTAGTTATCATGCCATATGTTCCCCCACTTTCATTCCCCTAGAAACACAAGCAAAAAACTTTAGTCAAGCAATTTGTTCAATTTTTGAATATGTTTAAAAAACTGCAGATTAACATTCCTTTTGCAGAGGCCTTATCACAGATGCCCAAGTACGCAAAATTTATGAAGGAAATACTAAGAAATAAGAGAAAACTTGAGGATCATGAAACAATAATGTTGAATGAAAAAATGCAGTGATATTCTGCTGAACAAGCTTCCTCCAAAGCTTAAGGATCCGGGGAGTTTTTCTATACCTTGCATCATAGAAAACTTAAAATTTGACAATGTTTTATGTGATCTTGGTGCAAGTATAAATTTAATGCATCTCTCTACTTTTAGGGCATTGGGTTGGGAGAACCGAACAAACTACTGTCTCACTCCAATTAGCGGATAGATCTATAAAGTATCCACTTGGAGTTATTGAAGATGTACTTATTAAAGTTGACAAGTTATATTTCCTTGTAGATTTCATCATACTTGACATGGAGGAAGATAGTAATGTTTCCCTCATATTAGGCCAACCTTTCTTAGTCATAGAAAGAACTTTAATTGATGTGGAAGAAGGAGAACTCATCCTTCGGGTACAAGATGAGCAAGTTACTTTCAAATTTTTAAAGCCACGCCACAACTATCAAATGTCGAGAAGTGCTTCAAAATTGATACCAAGGACAAGAAAGTAGTTGAAGTACCAAAAGAGGAGCCTCAAAAGTTGATTAGTAAAGGGTCCAATCAGCCCAAGTCTACCAAGTCCAAGAATGTAAAAGCTAAGAAGCAAAGTTTCTACTTGAAAGCTGCACCGGCCAAACTAAATATGAAAGAAAGCCCAAAAGATTACAAAATACTTATCGAGGCTAACACCTTTCATACGTGAGCCTCCATGAAGATCAGTAGAATGCCTAACTAATGACTATATCTTAAAGCACTTCTTGAGAGACAACCCAAGTTTTCTAACTTCTTTATTATTTTTCTATTTTTAATTTCTGTAGTACAAATTTATGTCTTCTGTATGTTAAGTACCACCTCTATAGACTGATCCAATACTCCCAGATGAACCAAAAAATCACCACAATATAAGCACCAAAAGACAGAGCATCAAAGGACTAGAAGTTCGACCCGGTAGCCGAATTTTCTGCCAGCCAGCCGAACTCTAGTAGGCATTTGATCAGAAATCTTTCAGGTGTACACTTTTCAAATTGCCTTTTTTTTGGATCTACTTTTTAGATATGTGGTTTTCAAAATTGAATTGTTTTGTGATAAATAAAAATCTTGATTAAAAAATGGATTTTTTTTTCAAATTTGAAAATTTGGACTGATTCTCAATCGTGATTTTGTGCGTGAGGACATAGCACAATTTCGGTATGGAGATAGGGGTCAAATCTTTTGAATTTTTTGAAATCTTTCCTTATTTTTATCTTCTTTAATTCATCCTATTAAAAAATTCAAGAAATTTTTTTTTCAAAATTCAAATTTCTAAACTCTCTCATCTTTCCCAAGAGCATTCAGTTTTCAACATCTCCTAGGATTCAAAATTTGAATTTGAAATTCAAATGAAGGGTAGTTTTGGGATAAGGGTACATACATTTCATATATAAACTAACTTCAACCTTCTTTTGTTTCTTACAAATTCGAGTCCAACCTATCAAACCAGAGCATTCTACAACCATGAGAAGGAGTTTTCGAGACTTCAGCCACCAGATCCGCGACGTTCGAGACAAAACTTCGGCCAGGCAGCCGCGCTATTGGCCAGGTAGCCAAACTTTAACAGGAACTTTTCCCTGAATTCTTCAGGGATAGTAAATGTTCTATCTTCCATCTTTTGCAGTTCTCAGTTTTCTAAATTCATCATGTCTAAGGTCTTTGTTGAGCACAATTTGTTTTCCTTATATTTGAAGCACTTGGGATGCATTTTCTGGATCAAATAAGGGCTAGGAATTGAGATTATTTGCACGCCAATACTTATGAATTTTATATTCTTGCCCTAGTACAAGAGTTTTATGATGGATTTTTAGAAAATAACATTGATAGGAATCAAGGAATAATTGAAGTGAATTGGAGAAGGGAGATGAAAATATTGCATTTACAAACAATTTCTGAATAACGGGTATTTCTCTTGTGGAAAAAGGGACTCAAGAACCAGAGAACCTAGAAAACTACATTTATTTAATGCAAGAATATTACAAGGTACCTCAAGGGAGTGTATTAGCGCTAAAACATTATATAGGAATGTGTATGCATTATGTAGATGGTTGAATCACAATGTCTTTGTTGTATCACATGTTTGATCTTTTTACAATCAAGTTTTACACATTACCTACATTTTAATGACTAAAAAAAAAGATTTTTACATGTGCTACACACTATTGGACACCATTGCTAGCCCTAAAGATAAACGAAAGATCTTTTTGTCACTACCCATTCTAGTCACATAAATTTACATGGAATAGATGCTTGAAGAAGAATTTAATGATGATATAAAAGATAAAATTAGTAATTAAGCTGAAACTATTTCTTCATCTTATAATGCTTCAGTGCAAATTGATTGGGTACCTTCCATGCTACAAGAACATGTCTCAGTTGCATCATCATCATCCAATAAATCGAAAGAGAAGGATGATGAATTCTTTAATCAACAACCACCCGACGATAATCGTGCATTCATGCATTTAATTTGGGAGGGGATAAAAAGAGCATACAAGTGGATAAAGAGGAAGAAAAAGAAAACTGAAGAGTCATGTTTTAGGAGGACACGTTTTGAAGGAAGTAGTAGTAGCATGGGAAAGAGAGGGAGGCGTGCTTGAGGGGAGTTATAGAGTAGGATCTCTTTTGTTTATTTTTCTTTATTTCTTTATTGTAAAAAAAAGTTTTTGTGGTAAGTTGACCTGCATATAAGGGATGTAGTAACCATATAACTTGAATTGGATAAGAAATATCAATTTGATAGAATTTTAAAGTCTTTGAGTAAAGATGAAAAATTTTAAAATATTACTGCTATCTTGAATTTTTTATGTGAAATCAAACAAATAATCTTATTTTGACCAAGTATAAGAAATTCTAATTTTGATTTTCCTATTCCTTAAAATTGACTTAATTTCTTACAAAATAATATATCAAAATATTATTTCTATTTTCAAAAAGATTTTAAAAGTAAGAAAAATGTTAGAACCCTCCCCACACCTATCTCATGCATATCCTCAATGTATGAATTAATGCATAGATGCATGAAAAAGAAGAAAGGAAAGGAAAATATTATCTTAAGGTGGTGGTTCCGGTGGTGGTCTGATTGGTCCAGGATATATAGCCCAATCAAATTTGCATGGAGATCAGAGGAACCCACCAGAAATCTCTCTAATATAACTCACTAAAATGATGTATAAAGAATTTTACCCCATCTAATTTTCAAATTTCACAAATAATTTCGGAGTTAATTTTATCAACAACCCTTGTTCCAAAATGGAGTGTGAAAAGATGGAATGATTGACTTGGACTTAGGATGTAGGGGAACTAATACCGACTCGGGAAAGTGACTTAAGTCAAGTAAAGATTCAGGAGTCGAGATTAGTTCAGAAAGTGGGTCCAAATCAAGAAGTTGAAACTCAAGTCCACATTTATTTCCTAATAACGGAATGTGACTTAATATTAGTGATTCAAGTTCAAGAATGACAGGTGTGGGAATCAAAACTGACTCTAAAATATTACTCAAGTTGGTTAACAAAACATGAGTCAATATTGATTCAGGAATTTGAACTGGATCACAAATTTAGAATCTAGGTCACATTTCTCATTGAGTTCAATTTCATAAAAATGAGAACTTATCAATTTGTCAATGGGGCTTTCAAAAGCATGAAATTTATCAAGTTCAATATGATGATAAAAAAGATTGACGATTCAATTTCATGATGAATTGGCACAGGATCCAATATTGACTCGGAAAAAGATTGAAATCAGGTGAAGACACCAGAGTCATTATTGAATCAGGAAGTAGAATTGAATCACCAATTTGAGGTTCAAAATCATATTCATTCTCAAGTTCAATTTCAGAAAAGGGATAACTTGCCAAAATGTCAATGTAATTTTTAAAATTTGGAGTTTGGGCAAGTTCAAATCGGTATGCTGAAATGGAATCTTATTTTTCAAAACAACATGATTCTTCAGCTCTAACAGAATGGTTAGCGACATCAGAAATGGTCAAACGGTGAGAATGGAGAGTTGGACCATAAAATCTATGTCATGATTTCGGGCGATTTGAGCCTGAGTCATGGCTTCAAACAGCTTTTCATAATCGATTGGTTCATCATTTTTTTGTGATTGGACTTGAAAAGATGAAGTTTTGTTTTGGAATTTGTGGTAAAATTGTCAGTCCGTCAGAATTTGTGATTGTTACTTGGACTCACGCATACTCATTTTTAAGATTGATAGTATTCTATTTTTAACTTGTGGAACTGAGTATCAATCTTGGAAATATTGTCGACAAGGAGGATAAGGAGGACAAGTTGGTTGAAAATTAGACTCGGGGGAGGTGAATCCCCATTGACTCTGTGAAAAGTTAAAATTATTTTAAAATTATGGTCATAAGATTGGGGGCATGGGTTATATTGATTCGGATAAGACTAATCCGGCACACTAGGTTGATTAAAATTATGATATGTCAGGTTGGTAATATCAGAAAAAGAGGTAGGGTTTAATATGGTTACCATTAAAGTTAAAAAAATTATTGTTATAAGCCATATCAAATAGGAGATGTCAAAACAAACAAAGAAAACAAACAAATAAATAAACAAATGAAAAGAAAAAAATCTAATCTAAGTTAGGGTAAACCTTAGACCTAAATGACTCATAACTAGGTAGACTGTCCACGGGGGGTATATTGCTGGATCTGACCACAAGTTAATGGCCAGGTAGGGTAAGATTGATGGGAGGTATTCATGCTTAAAGCAAAGGGCCTAATTATGCCAAACCACCAGCCTTCGGGGTTCGCCCCCTCAATCCCCAACGTTTGACACCGATTGGCAAGAGTCAAATTCAAATCAACTCCCCTTAGGTCAGTCTCCTATTTGAGTTCAAGATGTCCCTAGGGCCAACGTCTACTCAGCTTTAGTTAGGCTTAGGTTAGTGAGTGAGGAGATTGTTTGTGGGCTAAGCGAGGGTAATGACTTTCCCACCTTATCTTGTTTATAGGATAAGCCCTTAAATAAATTTAGTGCAGTGTACAAATTTATAGAAAAAGTAACACTCAAGTAATATTTCATACAAGAATGAAGTTATACTAAATGCTATGCACACATACCTTTGCTCTAGCACACTTCAACAGTAAATAGAAAAATGTAACGAATAGACATGTGCCTAAATGCAAAGTCTAAATCATTTTTAGCATTTACAATCAACCTTTTACTGTTGTGTTAAAAATGTATATACAGTAAGTCAAACAAAAAAATAGCTACAGATATTAAACTTTGCAATTCAGCCAACCTGTAAAGAATACAAGTTAGTAGTTCACTCAGATTCACAAGAATGTAGCAAATCTGAGGGCTTCTGGGCTCTGCTTTCTAGAGCAGAGTCCAGGGCCACTTATATGTCCATTGTAGCAAAATTCCTTGCTGTCAAACATGTACACCAAGAACAAAAAAGAAAGTTAACCAAAATTGTAAATCTAAAAAAGAGAATAACTTACTGTCCCTCCCCGGCAACAGCGCTAAAATTTTATTGATTTTTTACCTGCACATGAAATACAGAATTTCAGAACTAAGAATAAAGAGTGTAAGGTACCCAATGCTACCACAATAGCAAGTGATTATGCGAGTTGTGATCCACAAGGAGGGACTTACGATGGAGGCTTTTTAATAAGTTCTCTTTTGGTTACAAAGAACGGTTAAAGATCTTCTTTTAGTTCTTAAAAGGAAAAGGAAAATAAATTACAATCAAGTTAGGAAGAAAATGGTAGATTGAGAAGATGGGAAATGGAAAACAGATTATATACAAAGAAATTGAAAAGAGTGATAAAGATGGTTGGAAGATTGGAGTGATCTAAACTAAAGAATTAAAAGAGAAGAAGAAAACCTAAAAGAAAAACTTATCTCCTCTGGTTGATTACTTATCTCAAAACCTTGCATGTTTTACCTTACTTCAGAGGCAATCAATGCATAAGCCATAAGATCAAGCTCAGTCCCCATTCGCATTACATCATCAAGATAAATAAGAATGAAATGATACAGAATCTTGAGGAGGAGAACATCATCATGAAATATCGGTGGCAGTCACACAAACATGGCTATACTGATGCTTCTAGGTTCACTTTATATTCATCAAAACCAAAAAGAGGAAAAGTAGAATAGAAGAAGAACATATAAATAAGAAAAACATAAAGATGTTACCTTTGATTACTTGTAGAAATGATGAAAGAAAGGAGGAGGTTACATCGGTGTCACTCTCAACATAAGTCTTCTCTTTTACTTACATGAATCTCAGTCTAACCAATGCTTACAAAGAAATAAAAAAATTACATAAAGAAAAAAAACCTACACTAAAAAGAATGAAAAACTGGCCCAAAATCTATCTCTACTTGGTCTTTTTTGCCTTTGAGATTGCATGTATTTATAGGAGAAATGCAGAGGTTAGAGGAGTATGAAGATAGGAAAAACTGGATATTTCTGAATTTAAATCTCCCTTATCTCCAAACTTGATTTGATATGTATATTCAGTTCTGATCTGCAGCTTGTTGGCATACTGATTACTGAATATAACTTATCAAATGACAGAATTAGAAATAGTGATCAACTTGAGAGTTGTACCCCTTTAAGTCTTCTTTCTAAAACCATCTTGAATCATTAGATTTGAATTTCGGTAGTGAACGTTATGATTCAAATACTAAAATATATTTAGTCAGAATCTGAGTCAATTTGCATCTCGTCCGTTGATCTTCTCTCTATCCATTTATCCCTTTAGATTTGGACTCTGTATTTGACGTTATCTTGGTTAATCTTTAAATTTAACCACTTGATTCACCAAAAATGAATTTAACCAATTGGATTTGGGATCATCCTCCTTTAAACAAATAGATCTAGTTAAATCTGAATTTAACTGATATTGATTTGATTTATCCTCTTTCTTCCTATGATTATCTTCTCCAAAATAGACATTTAAGACATGGAATATTGCAGATTTATTATATAATAACCGTGCAAATGTAATAAAAATAATGCAATAAATGTGTGCAATCAGAAAACACAAAGAAAATACATGGAAAAACTCTAGATAAGACATAGAAATTTTGGACAAGAACTAGAAATCTAAAACTTGTTTTCTTTTGATTTTCAAAAAACTTTGAAACAAAATAAAGATAGAAATTTTAGCACTAAAACTTTTTTAAAACTTGCTGAAAACACTTAAATAGATGGAAAAATTATTATTGAAAATCTTAGAAGAAACAGGCCAAGGAACCTATATTTATAGGATTCTCAAAATATAGCCGTTGGGGCCCAGATCAGACCCAGAATGGCTGTCGATCGACCGCCCGGTCGACCGGCCAACGGTCAGATTTCTGACCGTTGGGGCTATCGGTCGATCGGTCGATCGACCGTCCCAAGGCAAATTACCTGTCGGCCAACCGTCCGGTCGACCGAGGCCAGAACCAGAGAGTTGGTCTCTCTGGTCGGTCGATCGGTCGGTCGATCGGGGCCATTTTCAGAGAGCAGACTCTCTGAAACGATTGACCGCACAGTCAACCGGCCCAATGGCCAGAGCATTGTGAATGTCCCGTGTATATCGGTCGACCGCCCGGTCGACCAAGATCTGATCTGGACGACCGGTCGTTGACTGCCAGTTGTTTCAAGCTGGGTTTTAAGGTTTGAAAGCTTGGTCTATTAAATACCTATAAAATCCCATAAAATCACATAAAATCTAAGAAAATAAGTTCTCATAAATATTTGAAGAACAAATATGTGTGACTAAAATTCAACACATATTTCAAATAATTTAAATTATTTTTGTGATATAGAAATCAAACTAAACCAAAATCGGTATTTTCAAAAATTAGACTTCTAAAAGAAAATACGATTTTCTATAAACTTGTACAAATACAAAAACAAGATATTAAACTCATTTTGAAGCATAGTGTGTATGGATAGAATACAATACACATATAGAAGATATATCTATATTTTTTTACAATAAATCTAAAACTAAGTTTTGTTAATAACAAAACTTGAAACACATTAATTAGATATTTCAAAGTGAGTTTTTTAGTCAATATGAAACATAGATGTATATAGATGAAATCTAGCATACATATAAACCATGTAAAACTTCTTTGATTCTACCTATTCATGAAAACGAAAGATATGTTCTTGAAATCTAAAGTGGTTTAACCGAAACCAAAAACAAACTTTTTAACTTTTGTGTGTGTGAACTTGAGCATATCAACACTGTTTATCTTAGATCTAAACTTTAAACTAAAATAAAAAAAAGGTTGTCTTCTTGTTGATCTTCATCTCCAAGACGACTTGATCCCAACTCGATCCATGAGCTTGACTCCAACCGAGTGCTAGATGCGATCTTGACGCGCAAGCTCTTGAATCATCATGTATTAGCTCTAAAACCTAACTTTGAATCCTTTCTTGAAGCTAACCTACTAAGATCTTGATCAATATCTGAAACTTATTAAACAAAAGATCATTAGTAAACTAACCTTCATAAGTTAGTCATATCAAAACTAAGGGAAAAAATCACTGGGCCAACAATCTCCCCATTTTTGATGATGACAAAACTTATAAGGTTATAGATGCATTAATTAAGGATAGGCTTCATAAAAGCTCCCCTTAACTCATGCGTATGAATAAAATAATAAAGATTATGCAATGAAGCTCAAGATACCAGTAAAAATATATATATGCACAAACAATTAATCAAACATGCATATATAAGGGGTGAAGAAAAATAAACAAAACTAATAAAACATTTTTTGTAAATTGTAAATTTAAACATTATTTTTACCAATTGAAGGGAAACAATTTTTTTATGAATTGATACCAATAGCAGAACATGATATCAATGGAATGTAAAAACCATTTGTTTTAGATAAATACTAAAACCATTTTACACTATAGATAACAAATTGAGAATAAACCAATTTAAGCTAGTTGATATCAATATTGAAAAAGTTAGCATATACTAAAATAAAGTATTTTTCATCATAAAGAGTGAGGAGTAAGACCAATTGAAAAAAAACTAATTGAAAGATAAAACAAGAATTTTTCTCTCCCTTATGAAATACCAACAAAAATAATGCATAGACTTGTATAAGATATATCAATTGAAAAACAATTGACATTAAGAACTAAATCAAGCTATACCAAGAAATAATTTGTTCTTTAGAATGTATGTCAATGTAAAATAGGCACAATCAAAATCATATATATACATCAGAGCAATATAATGTTAATTTAGATATGATCCATACATATATAAAAAACATGAGTATACAAAATAAATTTTCATTGAACATTATGTGATCTCATAACTATCACTCTATTCATGCATATGTTTGAAAGATATTCAATTAAGGTATACAAGGCATGGTCGCCCATCAAATCGCCCATAGGTTGGTAGCGGTTTTCAAAATATGATTTGAAAATATTTAATATATTTAAAACTCTACCAATTGAAGAATATGAAACTACTTTTATGATAAATTTAAAAACTAGTACGAAGTCCTTCAAGAAAGGAATAAAAACAAATGTATATTCCATGAAAGCATGCTAGATACATAATAATTGATACTCAAAAAGCAATAAAGCATATATATAGACTCATGAAACAAAAATCATGAGTAAATAAAAGATATATAGAGGTACAAAAATCATGTAATCAACAAAATCATGAAAATAAGGCATTTGAAGCTCAAGAAATTTCTTTTTTAAAAAAATCATTGAAACTTTACTTTTCATTAAAACTAAAAAATTTCAAGGTATATGTATGTTTTTTTTTAGAACTAAAAGCATACATACATATCCCAAATATAAATTGAGTCCGCAAAAGTATATTGCATGAAGGCAAGTGGCTCTAGGATAGACATGTATATCTTATAGTTTTAGACAAAATTAACATATACATGAAGTTAAACATATTTTTATGAAAACATGTATAAAAATAGAGAATACAAGTTAAGATGCAAGAATCATCAAAACAAGGGTATACAAGTACATCTAATGAGTACAAATGAGCAATAAGCACAAACACAAAATAATCAAATGTGGCTCACTAGTTGTACAAGTATCAACACAAGTTTTAATGAAAGTTACATCTAAACATGTAATCAAAACATGAAGTGCAAAAACTTAAACAGATATGATCATTAGGTTAAGTGCACGTATTTTAGAACTAAGATATACACAATAGCTAAACTAAAGTGAGAACACAAAAATACAAGTCCATATAAATATGGGTGTATCTCAAATACTATCTATGTATATCACATTTCTAATAACATTGCATTTAACATAATGAACATTAAACCAAAACATGCTAAAACATCAATAATAAAGCATGTAAAGTAAAATAGGAGTTAGAGATAGTTACCAAAACCAAAAACCAATCTCTAGGTCTCCAAACCATGATGGTCTTCACCAAACATTCCTTAAAAGTGATGCATCAAAAAATATGATTTTAGGCTCGGATCGTATCCACCATCAAGGCACCAACACTCTCACGTTGTCTGAGAGCCCACACCTATATCAAATATAATAGGAGTGGCTTTTGGTACCCACACTTTCTTGGGTCTATGGAGGTTAGCACATTCCCTAGCCCAAACAAATTTATTTGTAAAATTTGAATTATGTATTCTATCATAACAAAACTTTGCAAGGTAGCTCGTACGTCCATAATGTGTACAAGTGTACACATTAGCATACATATAATCATGTGTGTACCGTGGTTTGTGTGCATGAATATGTAGAGCATGCTTCTTATAAAGAAGGATTTCAACTTTGTGTGGTTCATGACACATTCTCTCAAAGTGGAGCCCAACAATCAATACTCTTCTTCATCATACATATATCATTTTCAATAATTAAAGAAGAAGTGGAGCAAGCATTCTTATCATAGGAGGTATAACAATAGAATCATGACAAGAATGAGAAGAAAAGTTTTTTCAAAGAAGTGTTTTCCTTTGAATAAAATCCAATTCTTTTGAATTGAAACAATTTATTTTTCAACGAATCATTTTCTTTTAAAACAAAATTAAGTTTTGAAGATAAAACATCATTATTCTTCAAAAAATATCAAAATTTTTTTATTTAAAATTTTATTTTCTTTTAAAACAAGATCTAGTTGAACTTTTAATGAGTCCCTCTCATTTGAAATGTCAACTTTTTCTTGCAAAATCAAATCAAGTTTTGAAAATAAATTTTATTTTCTTCTTTTAATTCAAAACTTTTCTTTTTCAAAACTTTATATTTATTTAACAAGTTTTTACAAAATAGGGGAAAGCTCTTTATTTAAGCCATGGGCATCCATACTATCATAATCATCATTAGAAGAGTTAGCACTATTATCTAGATGATTATCTGAATATACCTCAAGGAGTCATTCCCTTGGACCATATAGCAAGCTTCGTCAGACGCATCTGCCATGGGTTCTTCCCCACATAGTTTGTCGTTTGTAACCGGGAGAGGTCAATGTGTTCCACACTGCAAATACGGAATCACAATGAGAAATCATAGAAAATTGTTCTTTATTAAGTGTATGCCTAAATGCCTCTAAGGCTTGTGCATTGGCCTCTAGGTGCTTGCCACTATCAACATATGATTTCTTTATAATGGCAAGGTATACATGCAATCTTAGGGTTTTGAGGTAGGCACTCATCTTAAGCTTTCACATATCGATGTTGAAAACCTCATACATGTAAGGGGTAAGAAAATTCATGAGCGTATAAATTATATGTGTAAAAGCAAATCTAGATTAGCAATCCAAGGATCACATTCCTAGGGTTGTTAAACTGAAATATTAAGAGCACTAGTTCTGATACCAATTGAAATACACCTGGAGTGAATAGGTGTACTAGCTAATCTAGGTTAAAAATTAATTGCAAACACAATATGTGTAACTAAGAGTGATCCCGAATTTTCTGTGAGAGCTCTGAACTACTCCCCTAAATTCTTTTAGATTAAGAGTTGAGGTGCTTTAATAAGCTCTCTTGGTTGAACACAAGTGTGGACACACACACAGACTATATCTAACATATAACTATGAACAATACAAAGTAATGCAAGATATAGGAGAGATAGAGTAGAGAGATGTGGAATCAAACACAAACACCAAGAAATATTTCAAGGTTCGAGCCACTGCTCTACGTCCCGCCGTCACACAGAAGGTGTTTCACTATGTCCACACAGGACCTTCCACAAAGGGACATCCACCTAGAAATTACAATTACAATCGGGAGTACCCAACTTCTCTCTCTCAAGCACATACCTCTACCCAACAGGTGGGCACTAAGCCAAGCACAAAGCAAATGAAAGTACATTTGGTGATCACAAAGATCACAAACAATCTCTCTTGGTGATCTTAAAGATCACAAAATAATTTTTCCACAAAAACAAGATCCTATAGATAGGTATAGAATTGATAGCTCAAGTGTGAGAAAATTAAAGTATTTTGGAAAAGGAAACACAAAGAAAACACTTGAGAAAAACTCTAGATAAGATATAGAAATTTTAGACAAGTACTAATCTCAAAACTTGTTTTCTTTTGATTTTATAAAAACCTTGAAACAAAATAAAGATAGAAATTTTTAGCACTAAAACTGTTTTTAAAACTTGCTGAAAACACTTAAGAAGATGAGAAAAATTGTTGTTAAAAATCTTAGAAGAAACAGGCCAAGGGAATCCATATTTACAGGATTCTTAAAATATA
This sequence comes from Agave tequilana, assembly GCA_038442645.1. Lineage (NCBI taxonomy): Eukaryota > Viridiplantae > Streptophyta > Magnoliopsida > Asparagales > Asparagaceae > Agave > Agave tequilana. The sequence goes on from JAVJIF010031341.1 coordinate 41,761, forward strand.
GTCGTTGAGGTCAAGATCAGGCCAGAATGGCCTGTCAATCGACCGCCCGGTCAACCAGCCAACGATTAAATTTCTGACCGTTGGGGTTGTCGGTCGATCTGCCGGTCAATCGCCCCAAGGTGAATTGTCCATCGGTCGACCGCCCGATCGATCGAGGCCAAAACCAGAGAGCTGGTCTCTTTGGTCAGTCGACCGTGGCCATTTCCAGAGAGCAGACTCTCAGAACGATCGACCGCACGGTCGACAGCCCAATAACCAGAGCCTTGTGTACGTCCTGTACATCGATCGACCGCCCGGTTGACCGAGATCTAGTCCAGTCGTCCAGTCGGTCGACCGCCAGTGATCTCAGGCTGGGTTTTAGGGTTTGAAAACATGATCGTTTAAATACCTATAAAATTTTATAAAATCACATAAAATCAACAAAAATAATTTCTTATAAATATTTGAAGAATAAATATGTATGACTAAAATTCAACACATATTTCAAAAACAATTTGAACTATTTTTGTGATATAGAAATTAAGCTTAAACCAAAACAAGTATTTTTCAAAAATCAAACTTCTAAAGAAAATACGATTTTTCTTTAAACTTGTACAAATACTAAAACAAGATATTTAAACTCATTTTGAAGTATAGTGTGTATGAAAAGAATTCAATACACATATAGAAGATATATTTATGTTTTTGACAATAAATTCAAAACTAAATTTTGTTAATAACAAAACTTTAAATACATGATATAGATATATCAAAGTGAGTTTTAATCAATATGAAATATAGATGAATATGGATGAAAATAAACCATATAAAAATTTCCTTTGATTCTATCTATTCATGAAAACAAAAGATTTGTTCTTGAAAATTCAAAATGGTTAAACCGAAACTAAAAACTATTTTAACTTGTGTGTGTGTGTGTGTGTGTGTGTGTGTGTGTGTGTGTGTGTGTGTGTGTGCGAACTTTAGCATATCAACACTAGTCTATCTTTACACAAGATCTAAACTATATATTAAAATAAAACAAATCGAGATCTTCATCTTCAAGACGACTAGATCCAAACTCAACCCATGAGCTTGACTCCCCAAGTGCTAGATGCGACATTGACATGCGAGCTCTTGAATCATCATGTGTTAGCTCCAAAACTTGACTTTGAATCTTTTATTGAAGCTAATCACCTGCTATGATCTTGATCAATATTTGAAACTTATTAAATACAATATCATTAGTAAACTAACCTTCATAAGTAAGTCATCATCAAAATTAAGGTGAAAGGCCTCCGGGCTAACAGGTTCAACATCAGAGTCATTAGTCACAAACAAAGCATATTTGGGATTAGGTTTAACAATTTCTGTACGGCTCCTGGTAACCATCTTGTGGGTCAAAGATGCTGTAGAGAGGGGTGGTGTAGGAATGAGAAGTTGTTATGGTGGTGAAGTTGAAGATTGATTAGTTGGATATATTGGCAATACGATAGGTGGTTGGATATGTTGATCTAGAAAGTTGTGGGTGGGCGGAGGTGTTGGAATTTAGGTGAATGGCACTGCATCAAAACTAAGTAAGAGGGTAAAGGGGGTCTGGGTGAATGTTGGGTGGTGATTGTATATAAGAGATATCTTGAAAGGGAATGAGTGTTCATCAAATACCACGTGATGAGAGAGATAGACACGACCCATAGAAATATCGAGACAATGATAGCCCTGATGATTAAGGGAGTAGCCAAGAAAGACACATTTTTGGAGCGAAATTAAAGTTTATTTGTATTATATGGGCGAAGAAAAGTAAAGCATGCACACCCGAAAATCTGAAGAAAATCATATTTAGGAGGTCCATTAAACAACTTGGTATACGGTGTGGAGAATTGAAGAGTTCATATAGGTAGATGATGATGAGATATAAAGTGGTATTAAATGCATCGACCCAATAGGAAAGGGGCATGTGAGAGTGAGCAAGCAAGTTGACCCCAGTTTCAACAATGTGGTGATGTTTACGTTCGGCTAGACCATTTTGTTCGGGATGAGATGGACATGAAGAGCGAAATTGGATACCATGAGTGGCAAGAAATTGTTAAAAAGTATGTTTGGTATATTCTCCTCCACCATCAAATTGCAAAGCTTTGATTTTAGAAGAAAACATATTTTCAAGTAGTGTTTTGAATTTGATAAAAATACCAAAGACTTCACTCTTATAATGAATAGGAAAAATCCATGAGTATCTAGAGTAATCATCAACAAATAAAACATAATATTTAGAACCTCGCATAGAAGCAATAGGAGAACTCCAAGCATCAGAATGAATTAAATCTAGTGGATTATTTGATACAGAGTTGGACAACTGAAAAGGTAATTTGGATCTTTTACCCAAAGGATAAGAGTGACAAAATGAAAGACTCTTGGAGCTCGTAGCGGGTAAGCATTTATTTGATAACAGTTTGGAGACGATGATCGAGGCAGGATGGCCAAGACGAGTGTCAAACTTGAGCAGCAACCCGAGCACTAAGAAAAGCAAAAGGATGACTCTTAGTAGTAGAAATTTGGTGGTGGATGTTCATGGAACAGAGGCCATCATTACTCGGTCCATAGAAAAGCATCTTCCCCGTCTTTTGATCCTTGATATAGAAAAAATCATGAAAAGACACAAAGAAGCAGCTATTGTCATGGGTAAACTGCTGAACAGAGAGGAGATTAGTGAAAACATCATGACATTGTAGGATATTAGAAAGCTTATATGAAGAAAAGTTATGTGAAAAAACAGATGAGCCAATGTGGGATATGGGAAAACCTGCACCATTCCCTCCAATAACTTTGTCAGCTCCACGATAGCAGTCATGAGCCATAAGTTTGCAAGATCGTTGGTGATGTGGTTAGATGCCCCAGTATCTGTGACCCAAGTGGATGCATCAGTGTTGGTAGGTAGCCTGGTTGCGATCATGGCTGAGAGCTGTTTAGCTAGGACATGCCCTTCATAGGCGATTATTCTACAATTTTGCATTATTATATCGCATTCCCCACCGATTTATTAATAAAATTTCATTTCTAATTGCGTTTTGGTCTACTTTGCAGTAAAATCAAGAATTCAAAGGCCAAAAGGTAATAAGAGCTTAATTAAACCCATTTTTGGGTAATTAAATCCGCAATTCTTGGAGGCCAAGTAAGGGATCTTCTAAAAGATACATCGAACCTAGACCCTTGCGCACGTCAGACAAATATACAGACAAAACTATCCGAAACGGAGTATACCAAGATGGTCTTAGAAGCAACACGAAGCCACACACACCAAAACCACCAGGACCCAGGTCCTGGTATTGCCACAAAAATACAGCAATAGCCGCGTTTCCGCGGCAATATGGTGGGGCCACATTCAATCTTCGACGCGTGGCCCCGTCTCGTCTTCTGGAACCTCCTTCTGCCTATAAATAGGGCAGGGTTTGGCCGAAACGCAACCAGTTTTTAGTTTTAGGCTAGGTTTTTTATCTTTAGTGTAGTGTAGTGTAGGTGTTCTTCCTTTCTTTTCTTTTATATTTTTATTTCGTTTTTAGATCTTATAGTAGGGCTGAGAGATTCAGAGAGAGATAGAGAGGGATTGATGTAATAGATGGTGACAATCTATGTAAAGGTACCTCCTTCTTCTCCATTATAATCTTCTCCATTTTCTACATGATGCTTAACTAATTTCTTCTTCTCGTGGTAATCTAACCACTAACCGCTAACCATCTAACCACTTACTTGATAATCTACATGAATCTAATAGCCTCTACAGGCCTTGTTCTTGCAAGAGCCATTGATGGCTCATGATGATGGATTCTAACATTCTAACATTTCTAATACCTAACCACTAACTTGCTAACTTGCAAATGCTAACTTTATTTCATGCTCACCTCTAACTGGTTTTGATGATTTAATAGTAACTTGCAACTTGTTATGTGGTATGGATGTGTTGTTTGAATGTCGATGAATAATCTTATGGGCCATGCTCTGTATCGTCGCTTGAAGCCAGGGACTAGTGATGGCCAAGGATCCATGTGAGGCAACTATTACTAAGAGGTTAGCATGGTTAGTGGAGCAATTAGAAGTTAGTAGCCATGAGTTTTCTTTTATCTTATTTTAAAATTAATTTTCAAACTCTTTTATCATTTTTTCTATCGTTGTTTTTACCATCCTCTTAGTTCACCTTTATTTCATCTTCTTTTCTATTTTGTTTTTCAAACCACATCTCTTTCATTTTCACTTCGTCGTTTCATCTTCTCCTTCTCCATCACTTATGGATTTCTTTTATTTTACGTTTTTCTAAATCTTTTAACAAAGAAGACTTGTTAACAACTAACTTGAATAAAAACTGTTAATGCTTCTATAGCCTCCCGTCCCTATGAATTCGACCCGTTGAGCCAATGCTATAACGAAAGTATCGAGGAAACATTAGCACATACAAGCTTTTCACTGATTTCATAAAACACACGTTTTCGAGTGCTGGTTCCGCTTCGATCAAATTTTTGGCGCCGTTGCCGGGGATGGGAATGGTTTTGATTTCACATTTTTTTTAACATTTTCTTCTCTGTTTTGGTGTGCAGGACAATCTTTACAGGAGCTTAACATTGCAAAACAAACTCTAGCTTTGCATCTCCCTGCTCTAGAAAGCAGGGACCCAGCTTCTAAAAAAAGCCGCTCAAACGTGACTTTTGTCACGGAAACGCGGCAATTTTGTGATCATTGTGTATCTTGTTGTGTTGGGCTATGTTTATTGTAATAGCTAGTGGATCTGTACTATTACTTTTCTGCTTTGATTGCCTAAACACCATAATAAACTAAAGAACTAAAATACAGTATTTGGACACTTTTAAAACGGTTAAGACATTTGCATTTAGGCATGTATCAATTCAATTCTAATATACTGTATTTTGTTCTGTTGTTGTGATCTGGACTGAGATATAAATATGGCATTGCATATAGAATAGGACAAACATGTGGGTGATTTATCGCTTTGCGTTCTACTCTTGTCTATATTGCACACTTGCACAAATTGAAATTAAGGGCAAAACCTATACAAGATAAGGTGGGATTTCATCACCCTTCCTTAGCCCAAAAACCACCTCACCACTCACACAACCCAAGCCCTAATAAAAATTGATAGACATTGTCCCCTAGAGACATCTCAGACTCATTAAGAGATTAACCGAGGGTAAAACTTATTTGAATCTTACTCTTGTGAAATCAGTGTCTAAGGTTAGGGATTAAGAGGTTACGCCTCGAAGATACCGTAGTTTGGCGTACTTAAGGCCCGCTGCTTACGTACGGATACCTCCCACCGTATTTTGCCCCTACCTGGCCGAATAGCCTGTGGTTGGATTCAAGCAACAACCTCCCCCGGGTAATCGACCAGTTAGGAGTCGTCTAGGTCTAGGTCAACACTAGTATAAGCTTGGTTTTGATTTTCTTTTTTTTTTGTTTGTTGTTTGATTTTTCTTTTTTGTTTGTGATTGTTTGTGAAAATGGAATTCAACAGTAAAAATTCTTTCAATCCTAATATGAATCCATATTTCACACCGTCCCCATTTGTTTGGATATTTCCAACTCAGTTTTTCACAATATGAACCAACCAAATACACCGGGTTGGCCTTATCCAAATCAATACAACCCATACCCCCCCAATCTTTTAACCATAATTTTCAAAATATTTTTCACTCTTCACAGAGTCAAGGGGATTCACCTCTCCTGAGTCAAATTTTTCACCACCTTGTCCACAATTTTCACAATTTTCAAATCTCCATTTCCCAATTTTGAAGAAAATCTGAGTTCAAAAAAACATAAAGGCCATGCAAGCCATGCTTGAGTCCCAACAAAAGAAGCTCAATTCACCAATTTCACAATATTTTCATGATTCATCCTCCGTTTCACCTATTCAAAATGACCAATCATCTGTCATGAAAACGAGTATGAAATGCTTTAGTGAGTCTGAGCTTCAATCTCAAAATATATTGGACTCACAATCTTCACTATCTTTCTAAAATCAAGATTCTTATACTCCCTTTCTGGAACATCCACTTGAAGATACAACACATCTAGAAAAGAGTATAGAAGTCTTGCAAGAGTTCGCACTATAATTTCAAAAATCTTCTGCCCAGTCTATCAATAGGTTGGAAACACAATTGAGTCAATTGGTTAGCATTTATAGGAATGAGAAAACTCTATCTTATCAACCTTTGACCAATTCAGCTATCCCTAACTCTATTAATCTGACCCCGGACTCTTGTCATTTTGGACACCAAGATTCAATTTCAGCACACCCATCTGAACTTATCCAAACTTTAAATGTTAAAAATCCCATTGACATTTTGGCAAGTTATCCTTTTCCTGAAATTGAACTTGAGCATGACTATGATCCTGAACTTCAACTTGGTAATTCAATTTCACTTCCTGATTCAATATTAACTGAGGTTTTTTTACCTAAATTTAGGCCTTTTTTCAAGTCAATATTGGATCCAGTGTCAGTCCATTGTGAAATTGAATCACCAATCTTTTATGATCATCATATTGAACTTGACCAATTTCATGCTTTTGATAGTCCCGTTGATAAATTGGCAAGTTCTTATTTTTATGGAATTGAACTCAATGAGGAATGTGACTTCGATTCTCAAATTTGTGATTCAGTTCAAATTTTTAAATCAATATTGACTCCTGTTTTATTACCCAATTAGAGCAACATTTTAGAGTCAGATTTGATTCTCATACCTTTCATTCTTGAACTTGAATCACCAAACATAGAAAGTCACATTCCATCATGGGAAAATGAATGTGGACTTGAGTTTCAACTTCTTGATTTGGACCCACTTCCTAAACCAATCTCGACTCCTGAACCTTTACTTGACTTAAGTCTTTTTTCTGAGTCGGTATTAGTTCTTGTACTTCCTGAGTCCAAATCAATCATTCCATTCTGGGACAAGGGTCTTGATAAATTTGACTCTGAAATTATTTTGAAATTTAAAAATTAGATAGGGTTAAATTTTTAATAAAAATCATACATATAAACATCATTCTAGTGGGTTGTATTATAGAGGTCTCTAGTTGGTTCCTCTGGATTTCACGCACATTGGATTGAGCCGCATTTCGTGGACCAATCAGACCACCACTGGAACCACCACCTTGAGATGATTTTTCCTTCCCCCTCTATTTGTTTCATACATACATACATCATGATGCATTGAGGATAATGCATGAGATAAGTGTGGGGGAAGGTTTACTAACGTAGAGTTTTTAGATTTTCTTTTTTTAATACTTCTTTTAGGATACTTTTAGAAATCTACCCTTTTGCATAGGATTTTTCTTTCTTTTAAAACTTTTTGAAATAAGAGACAAAGTTTTGATCTATTTTTAAGAAAATTAAGATGATCTTAGAAATTAAGAAAGCCTTAATTATGACATCTTAAACCTAGTCGAAATAATGGATCTTGATTAAAATTATAGGCTATGTAAGATAAATAGAGAGATGTTTTATCTTGAATTTTTTGCCTTAATGCACTTCACACTTACACAATTATTGGGATGGATACAAAGACCTAAAATGCCATAAAACAAAAATAAAGAAAAAAATATATATGGTATAAATGAATAAAAAAATCACTTATTAAGCTGGATAATTATGCCTCAAGAAGCATGATTATTCACGCCTAAAGGTGGTAATAAAGAACAAATAATCTCCCTTAGTTTTGTGGCCTTGTTTACTCGAGTCCTTAAACCCGAGGGATGTTTTCTAATCTGGTGCCCTAAAACCATCTGGTCTGTGAGTCATCAGTTAAAGGCTCATTACCCGAGTAAACTATAAAGCCTAAGAAAACTAAGGGAAGAAAAAAGAAGAAAAAGAAATATATATATATAAATGGCTTGATGGTTAGAGTTGAAATCTCAGAAATCTTCACTATCACAACGTGCATATTATCTAGATTTTATGAAGGATAAAATATTCAATCTAATTTTGAATTCTTATCTTAATTTAAGACAAGATCTTGCATGTAGACGAAGTTTAAGGGGGAATAATTTTTGGTAGACTTATAACCTTAGATCGCTTATATTTTTGCAAAAATATTTCGTAAACTTGTCTCTCTTTCAAAATGTGTTCTCAAAATACTAACATTTGTCTTCTTTCTTTATGGATTTTGTGGGTACAATCTGCTGAAAACCCTCAGGAGATAAAAGTCCTTCTCTAGGGGTAATCAAGAGGTTTAACGGCTTGTTGCACGTGCTCAGTGCAATCGCGTCACCTGTGAAAGTGGTATAATAACATGTGTAGTATAGTTTTTCTTTCCTTGTTTTGCTCAGAACGAGTAAAAGATAAGTGTGGGGGTGTGATTAGCCTACAATTCTACATTATTATATCGTATTCCCCACCGATTTATGAAAAAATATCATTTCTAATTGCGTTTTGGTCTACTTTGCAGATAAATCAAGAGTTCAATGGCCAAAGGGTAATAAGAGCTTAATTAGACGCATTTTTGGGTAATTAAATCCGCAATTCTTGAAGGCCAAGTAAGGGATCTTCTAGAAGATACATCGAACCTAAACCCTTGCGCACGTCAGACGAATATACGGACGAAAATACCCGAAATGGAGTATACCAAGAAGGTCCTAGAAGTGACACGAAGCCACACACCAAAACCAGGGACCTAGGTCTCTGGTGTTGCCGAGGAAACACGACAATAGCCGCATTTTTGCGGCAATATGGTTGAGCCATGCGTCGATCTTCGACACGTGGCCCCATCTCGTTTTCTGGAACCTCCTTCTGCTTATAAATAGGGTAGGGTTTGGCTGAAACGCAAGCAGTTTTTGGTTTTAAGCTAGGTTTTCTATCATTAATATAGTGTAGTATAGGTGTTCTTTCTTTCTTTTCGTTTGTATTTTTATTTCATTTTTAGATCTTATAGTAGGGCTGAGAGATTCACAGAGAGATAGAGAGGGATTGATGTAATAGATGGTGACAATCTATGTAAAGATGCCTCCTTTCTTCTCTATTGTAATCTTCTCCATCTTCTACATGATGCTTAGCTAGTTTCTTCTTCTCATGGCAATCTAACCACTAACCACTAACGATCTAACCATTTACTTGATAATCGACATGAATCTAATAGCCTCTATAAGGCCTTGCTCTTGCAATAGTCATTGTTGGCTCATGATGATGGATTCTAACATTCTAACATTTCTAAAACCTAACCCACTAACTTGCTAACTTGCAAATGCTAACTTTATTTCATGCTAACCTCTAATCGGTTTTGATGATTTAATAGTAGCTTACAACTTGTTGTGTGGTATGTGTTATGGATGTGTTGTTTGAATGTCGATGAACAATCTTATGGGCCATGCTTTGTATCGTCTCTTGAAGCCAAGGACTAGTGATGGCTAATGTCCATGTGAGACAACTATCACTAAGAGGTTAGCATGGTTAGTAGAGCAATTAGTAGTTAGTAGCCATGAGTTTTCTTTTATCTTGTTTTAAAAATTAATTTCAAACTCTTTTATCATTTTTTCTATCGTTGTTTTTATCATCCTCTTTGTTCACCTTTGTTTCATCTTCTTTTCTATTTTGTTTTCCAAACCACTTCTCTTTCGTTTTCACTTCACCGTTTCATCGTCTCCTCTTCCATCACTTTTGGATTTCTTTTCTTTTACGTTTTTCTAATTCTTTTAATAAAGAAAACTTGTTAACAACCAACGTGAATAAAGACTGTTAATGCTTCTATCGCCTCCCATCCCTGTGGATTCGACCTGTTGAGCCAATGCTATAACGGAAGTATCGAGGGAACATTAGTACATTCAAGCTTTTCACTGATTTCATAAAACACACATTTTCGGGTGGTGGTTCCGCTCCGATCAATAGGCATGGCCCCTTTGGTGTTAGCAGTTTAATGCCGTGTGCCGAGAATGATTGCAGATCAGACACACGATCACGCTCGTAGTCTTTGAAGATAAGGCAGATGATAATAATGAGGAATTGGTGCGCCCACGCGCACGTCCATGCCCATGGAAGGAGGTTCTGCGACCTCGGTTGTTATAGCCTTGACTCGAGAACACCGATTGTGTAGGAGCATACAATGTTGTTTTAAGGACTCGGGACACCATCCCAAAAGACTAGCCTTCTAGGTGGAGTAGCCCAATCCTTATATACCCAAGATCATCCCCATGTCTGGCCGATGTGGGATTATTTGTTCGACCCAAATAACAATAATTCCCTTCTCGAAAAAAGAGTCCATATAAGCTCATCTTCACACCTGGAAGACATATGCTCTAAAGATTCTCTTCACTGCATTTCAGCACACGCCTTACATGAAGCACAACTTGCAGCTTATTACTCCTCTTCACTGTGTTTGCAGGCACATCTTACGTGAAGTAAGACTCTACTATCAATCTCGAGAGCCCAACTTAGCTTTACAGGGACTTTTATTGCGCCTTTTTGCACCCTGGGAATTTAGCAGGTTTTATCCCCACTCAGACAAAGAATCCAGGCCTCCCTGCAAGCTGATCTTCCTCACTCCTCATCCGAGAAGATCATAATGCTTAATCGAGGTTACTCCTTTTTATTGCGTTGGAGAGCAACACGTTTTATATGAAGCACCTGGAGCATGATTACCTCCCTCGAGAGCTCAATCTAGATCCAACTTAACAGGGGCCCATTGCGCCTTCCGCTGTGCCCTGGGAGGATCAAGCATCACCCACACGCATGACTAAGTTTGGAGCATGACTCTAGTACTACTTGTAAGGACTCGGGGCACCATCCCAAAAGACTAGCCTTTTAGGTGGAGTAGCCTAAATCCTTATATATCCAAGATCATCCCCATGTCCAGCGAATGTGGGACTATTTGTTCGACCCAAATCCCACAGTTGTTGGGGTAGCATCAAGGGCTGGAGAGTGTGACTTCATCCTCAGTTCCGCACCAAGAAGAAGAGCCACAGGATCGTCATAAGAAATCGGTGTGTCCCGGGCTTGTGCGGAGCTCACAGTGGCTTCAAATGCTGGATCTATGTTGTTCATGATGATGGAGACGAGATCGTCATCGTCGACTAGATTTCCAGCCAAGGCCAGATTGTCGACAATATGGGTAACTATATCCACAAAGTCTATGACATAGAGGCCTTCACCTTTGGTGTTGAACAACTTGTTGCGTAGGTGCATGATGTGATTGTGGGATCGAGAAGCATACCATTATTCAAGAGACACCCATGTCTCATGTGAGGACTTGGAACATGTCACGGTGGAGAGTACTGAAGGTGTAAGTGAGTTATTGATCCAACTCAATACAAGCTGATCCTTCTGCCACCAATCTTCATACGCTGGATCGACTTTGGTGGTTGTCACACCATTGTCACCTAATTTGAACAGTGATGAACACTAGACAGTTCTATCCACAATTCCCATTAAACTCTTCACGTTAAGGATGGGAGAAAGTTGAGCGAACCATAATGGATAATTAGACCGATCAAGGCTGATCTTCAAAAAGATGATGAGGTTGGGTACAATAGCACTGGAGTTTGGTGTGAAAGTATCCATAGAGAATGAAGGGTAAATTTCAGTAGAGTATAGGATTAGATAAATTTTTCAGTGGAATAATGGCTCTGATATCATAAAAAAGTTTGTAATTAGGCTGGCAATGATTTCAAACCACAGTACACATTGTGGTGTAAATCTCTACTCTATTTATAGTGTTACGACATATCAATTGTTACAGTTTGTTACAGGAGAAGATAAAAGACCATGGAGATGATTATGGGAATAACAGATTCTTGTTGTGATGTTGATCTCTCTAACTGATTCTTTTTATGATTCTGATCTTAAAGATCTGATTTTGTTATTGTTGAGTCTGCTAACCACTTTATGGATTTGGTCAAGAGGTTACTACAATTGAGAAATCTGGTAGAGACTTGATCTTCCTATCATTAAGATGCCTCCTACTGATCTCACAGCTCCAATATATTCCCATGCCACATTCTGACAGTCCCAAGAGATCTCAGAATATTCTGACTGAACCTTTCTAGTTTTGTTTCTTGAAAACACATCACATCAGTTTTATGCAAATCACAAAAAAACTTTAACAACAACCCTTTTAACAAGCTCACATAAACCCTAGCATTCTAGAATATAATGATCATTGCCCAAAAAAAAGAACCCCAGGAAAGATCACAAGCAAAAAAACTTGAGCTCTTTCCCTTCCATATCCTTAATCAAAGCAACATGATCAACAGAATCATCATAATGAGAAGGATCTAATATTAAACCACAATTATTCCCTAAATCAATCATCCTATCAGAATCAAATTCATAAAAAATCACATTAACTAAAGTTGAACCCAAGACTACAGATCAAGACATACCTGATGAGCTACCTACATTAGACCCGGTAGAAGACTCCTAACCATTGAGAATTGCTCTATCTTTAGCCTTTTCAAATGTACTCTTAGACTTGGCCATAAGTCTTCAACTTCTTCTCGCCACAGATGGGTTTTGATTCTTCTTCTTCTGTCTACTGCCAAAAGTTTTCTGAAAAGGTCTCTCTGTCTCATTAGCAGGAATCATAACTAGTGGAAACACATCATCCATTATCTTTCCTCAGATTCATCAAGTTACCTGCCATATCCTTCTCATCTAGAACATTCATCTCCTTATCTCAAAAAAATAATTTACCGCGAGAGTTTCCCCCATATCCTGAGTACTGGTACTGCTGCGCCCGTACTTTGGGCCAGGGTTTGCCCCCGGCCTCCCTTTTTCCCTGGTGCCTATAAATACCCCCTGGAGTTCTTCAGTTGAAGATATACAGAGAGTAGTGTAGTTTTCTTCATGTTGTAGTTTAGTTTAGCTTAGCTTAGTTCTTCTTCTTCCTCTTTGTATTTTTCATTTTCTTTTAGATTTTGTAACAGGAGAAAGAGTGGTACATGAGTGGAAAGCAAGAGTGCTTGTAATAGAAGGTGACAATTTATGAAAGGTGCTCTCTTTACCTCTCATTGTTTTCTTCTCTTAAACTTCTTTTACATGTGTAGCTAAATTTTCTCTCATGGCAACTAACTACTAACCATTAACTAGTCTAATTTCTTATTTAATAATCCACATGAATCTAATAGCCTCTACTTGGCCTTGCTCTGGCAAGAACCATTGATGGCTCATGATGATCGATCTAACACTCTAGCATCTAAATCTCTAACAAGCTAACATTACTTTATTTCATGCATGCTCTTATTGGGTTTTGATAATTTAAGTGTAGCTTTCACTTGTTGGTTGAATTTGGATGTGAAAGTCAACATATAAAACCATCCTTTTTAAATCTTTTGAATCAAGGACTAGTAATGACCAATGATATATGTGAGGCAACTATTACTAACAGGTTAGCATGTTGGTGGAGTCATTAGTAGTTAGTAGCCATGAGTTTTCTTTCTTTTTCACTTTGTTTTAGATATACAAATAAAAACCATAAAAACTATTTCTTCTATGTTTCTCACTTCTTTGTGTTTCACCTACTTCTCTTTTCATTCTTTGTTTCCTTTCTTTTCACTCTTTCAAACATTGAAGAACTTTTAAAACACACGTGAATCCATCGGTAAAGCTTCTATCGCCTCTTTTCCTTGTGGATTCGACTCGTTTTAGCCTCTATGCTATAACGAAAGTATCAAAGAAGCCAAAGCACACACACTTTAAATCTTAATTTCAAAACATACACTTTTCGTGCGCAGTTTCTCCCGATCAAATTTTGGCACCGTTACCGGGATGGGAACAGTTTGATTTCACGTTTTTGTTAACTTTTCTTCTTTTTTTTGGTGTGCAGGTCAAATTTTTAGCATTGCAGAAGTCCACACTTGTTTTTGTGTGATTGGGTAAATTCTTATATATTCTTATATTCTGCTGCTAATTTTTATTTATATCACCTGTGCACTGTAATAAACTTAAGAATTAAAATATGAGAATTAGATGTTTTAAAACAGTTTGGACATTTGCATCTAGGCACGTGTCAATTTTCATTCCAATATATTGTATTTTATTCTTGTGTTGTTGTGATCTTGAATGAGGTGTACATATTGCATTGCATATAGTTAGGACAAACCGTGGGTGATTTAATCTCTTTGTGTTGTTCATTCTTATCTATATTAAACATTTGAACGAATTGAACTTAAGGGTAAAACCCAATACAACATAAGGTAGGGGAGTCATTACCCTCCCTTAGCCCCAAAACCACCTCCCTACTCACACAACTCAAACCTAATAAAAATTGCTAGACATTGGCCCCTAGGGACATTTCGGACTCATTTAAGAGATTGACCTAAAAGGAAAGTTGTTAGAAGCTGACTCTTATCAAATCGGTGTCTAAGGTTGGGGATTGAGAGGCGAAAACTCGAAGAACAGTGGTTTGATATAATTAGGCCCGTTGCTCTGGCACGGATACCTCCCACTGATCTTGCCCCTACCTGGCCGATTAACTCGTGGTCAGATTCTGACAATGTACCTCCCGTGGACAGTCTAACCAGCTAGGAGTCGTCTAGGTCTAAGTCAACCCTAGCATAGGCTTATTTTCTTTTTCTTTTTCTTTGTTTGTTTATTTTATTTTTTTTTGTATATTGTGAAATGGATTTTAACAACAATAATTCTTTCAATCACAATATGAATCCATATGTCATCCCGATCTTATTTGACTTGGATAACTCCAACCCGGCTATGCACAATATGAACCAACTATATATGCTGAGTTGGAATTATCCGACTCAATATGACCCATATTCCCAATCCTATGACTATAAATTTCAAAATAATTTCACTCTTCACAGAGTTCGTGGGGATTCACCTCCTGTGAATCAAATTTTCAACCAACTTGTTCACAAGTTTCATAAATTTCATTCCCCGATTTTGATTCATATACTCTTTTTCCTGTTCCACCAACCGAGAGAAAAATCTAATTTGGAAATGAGTATGAAACCATGCTTGAGCCTTAACAATAAATTCAAATTTTGCTCAATTCACAATCCTTCTCAAATAAAACTTCATATACTCCTTTACTAGAACATCCAATTGAAGAAGAATCTGAGCTAGAAAAGCGTTTGGGAGTCTTTTGTGAAAAATTGTACAGATTTCAAAATATGTTGAACTCATCATCTGAGCCAAATTTCAAGAGTCCTACTCATCTTTTTCAGTCTCACCGATTCAAAATGAACAACCATCAATATTGGACTTGAGTATGGAACCCTTTCGTGAGTCCGAGCAGCAATCGCAAAATCCGACGGACTCACAATTTCACCACAATTTTCAAAATCACCTTCCATACTCACCTTTTCAGTAAGAACCTGCAAAAAGTATGGAAGACATTATTCAGACTCAAAATTCTGTTACCCGACTTATCAGTAGGTTAGAATCAATAATGAGCAATTTGATTAATGAGAGCGAGGAAAGTTTTTCTTGCCAACCTTTGACCAATCGTTATAACCTTAACTCTACCGATTGGACCCAAGAATCATGTTATTTTAAAAACCAAGATTCAATTTCAGAACACACATTTGAACTTGACCAAACTCCAAGTTATGAAAGTCATATGGACATTCTGGCAAGTTATCCCTTTCTTGAAATTGAAATTGAACCTGAATGTGATCCTGAACCTCATGTTAATAATTCATTTCACTTTTTGATTCAATAATGACTCCGGTATCTTTACCAGATTTTTTCTCTATTTCGGAGTCAACATTGAATCATGTACCAGTACACCATGAAATTGAATCACCAATAACTTATGATTACACTCCATTAATTAAGAAAGTGTGTGAACATTAATTCTTTAGTTCGGACCCCATTTTTGAACCAATTTCGACTCCCCATTTTGAATCTCGATTTGATCTGAGTCAGTTCCCCGAGTCGGTATCGTTTTTGTTCCTGTTCTATTTGAGTCCAAATCAATCATCTTCTAAGATCACACTTCATTGTTGGACAAGAATGTTGACAAAAATGACTCAGTAATTATTTTTAAAAATTAGAAATTAGATGGGGATAATTTTTTCAATAAGACCATTCATTCAATTATTCTTTTACTGGGTCGCATTAGAGAGGTCACTGGTAGGTTTCTACAAGATCCACGAATCTTGATTGGGTAGCAAAGCTTGGCCCAATCAGACCACCACCGGAGCCACCACCATGAGGTAATTTTCCTTCCCTTCCCATTTATTTCATGTATATACACATTCACGATGCATTGAGGACAATGCATGAGATAAGTGTGGGGGAGAGTTTACTAACTTAGTTAGTTTTATATTTTCTTTCTTTTACACTTCTTTTTAGGAACTTTTTTAAAATTTTCTTTTGTATAAAAACTATTTTCTTTTCGTTTTACAAAACTTTTTGACATAAGAGAAATAATTTTGATTTATTTTTAAGAAAATTTAGATTATCTTAGGAATTAGGAAGAACTAAAATTATAAAATTTTAAACTGAGTCCAAATAATAGATCTTATTTAAATTTTAGGATAAGAAAGTAAGATTAGAAAGATAATTTGATCTTAAATTTTTTGCCTTAGATTTATGCACTTCACACTTACATAATTGTTGGGATTGAAACAAATACTGATAATGTCATAAATATATATATATATATATATATATATATATATATATATATATATATATATATTATATATATATATATATATATATATATATAATACAAAAAAAAGATGATGATAATAAAAACCACTTATTGAAGCTGGGTAATTATGTCGCAGGAAGCATGATTATTCACGCCTAAAAAGATGGACAAAATCAAAATAATCCCCTTTATTTTTTGGGCCTTTTTTACTCGAGTTCTTAAGCCCGAGGGATGTTTCTCATCTAGTGCCCTAAGATCATCTAGTTTGGGAGTCACTGGCTAAAGGCTTGTTATCCGGGTAATTAAAAAAGCCTAATAAAACAAAGGAAAAAATAAAAAATTATAAAAAATAAAAAATATATATATACACAAATCAATGGCATGAAAGTTAGAGTCGATATCCCAAAAAAAATTCTTCACAGTTCACAAAGTGCATATTTTTCTAAGAATTTTATGAAAGATCAAAGAGTCAATTCAATTTTAAATTCTTACATTTAATTTATAACAAGATTTTGCATTTCGACTTAGTTTAAAAAGAACAATTTCTGGTTAACCTATGATTTTGGATCACTTATATTTTCGCAAAAATACTTCAAATACTTTTCTCTTTTTCAAAATGCGCTTTAAAAATACTAACATTTGATTTCTTTCTTTATGAATTTTGTGGGTGTAATCCACTTGAAACCCTCAGGAGACAAAACTCCTTCTCTAGGGGAAACCTAGAGGTTTAACGGTTTGTTGCACATGCTCAGTGCAATTGCGTCACCTGCGAAAGTGGTGTAATAATTTTCTTAGTTTTTGTTTTGCTCAGGACGAGCAAAAGATAAGTGTGGGAGTGTGAGTAGTCTCTAAAACTGCATATTTTATACCACATCTTCACATTTATTTAATATTAAATTCTGCTAATAATACTTCTCTTGCATGTTCTAGGTCCATGGTATGTAATAAAGAAGAAGACCCTAAATCACCATTTAACAGGTAATTAAAGGCCTAAAATATAGATATTGACTTTGGAGAGCTGATTCGTCAAAACCAGGGGCTCAAAACCAGAAACCGGGACTGCAACTGACAGGGGACAGACAGGCGCGGCAGAAAGCGCCACGCGCGCGGCTCTAGAAGAGCTGCGGAAACGCAGCCTAGGCCGTGCCCGTACTTTGGGCCAGGGTTTGCCCCTTGGCCCCCTTTCCCCTGGTGCCTATAAATACCCCTGGGGTTCTTCAGTTAGAGATATACAGAGAGTAATGTAGTTTTAGGGTAGTTTTCTTCTCCATGTTGTAGTTTAGTTTAGCTTAGGTTAGTTCTTCTTCTTCTTTGTATTTTTCATTTCTTTT
Source organism: Agave tequilana (assembly GCA_038442645.1). Taxonomy (NCBI): domain Eukaryota; kingdom Viridiplantae; phylum Streptophyta; class Magnoliopsida; order Asparagales; family Asparagaceae; genus Agave; species Agave tequilana. The sequence goes on from JAVJIF010031341.1 coordinate 59,672, forward strand.
AGATCTTGAAATAGGAAAGAGAGTGGTACATGAGTGGAAAGTAAGAGTGCTTGTAATAGAAGGCGACAATCTATGAAAGGCGCTCTCTTTACCTCTCCTTATTTTCTTCTCTTTAGCTTCTTTTATATGTGTAGCTAACTTTTCTCTCATGGCAACTAACTACTAATCACTAACTAGTCTAACTTCTTATTTGATAATCCACATGAATCTAATAGCATCTACTTGACCTTGCTCCTGTAAGAGTCATTGATGGCTCATGATGATGGATCTAATACTCTAACATCTAAATCTCTAACAAACTAATATTATTTTATTTCATGCTTGCTCTTATTGAGTTTTGATGATTTAAGTGTAGATTTCACTTGTTGGTTGAATTTGGATGTGAAAGTCAACATATGAGTCATACTTTGTAAAGCTCTTGAATCAAGGACTAGTGATGGCTAATGATACATGTGAGGCAACTATCACTAAGAGGTTAGCATGTTGGTGGAGTCATTAGTAGTTAGTAGCCATGAGTTTTCTTTCTTTTTTACTTTCTTTTAGATATACAAAGAAAAACCACAAAAACTATTTCTTCTATGTTTCCCACTTCTTTGTGTTTCACCTACTTCTCTTTTCATTCTTTGTTTTCTTTCTTTTCATTCTTTCAAACATTGAAGAACTTTTAACACACACGTGAATCCACCTGTAAAGCTTCTATCGCGTCCCGTCCTTGTGGATTCGAATCGTTTTAGCCTCTATGCTATAACGGACGTATCAAGGAAGCCAAAGCACACACACTTTAAATTTTGACTTCAAAACATACACCTTTCGTTTTCTCCCTATCAGACTCTCTGGTTATAAATAAGGGTAGAGGCCTCATGAATTGTATGCAAGAAAAAACCTGTATATGATTGCTGAATCAATAAGATTTCTCTCTCCGTTACCCCGAGGACGTAGGCAAATTGTCGAACTTTGTGAAATATTATGTTTGCTTTCTCTCTTGTTTATTATTTTTGTTTGTATTTAGGGTACTTCTTTGCTGCATCTCTCTTTATTGATTAGGGTTTCTCATTAGTTATTACCAAGACGCGTGCAACGAGTGATATCAGAGCATCCCAGATTCTTCGTGGAATCGTGTGTCAATTATAAGAGCATTGGTGGCTGTTTGGCGGAGATTATGTGTCGATCTCGGAGCAGCATTGGGACTGTTTGTGGGATCGTGTACCGATTTAGAGCAGCATTTGGATTGCTCAAGGAATCAAATTTGGTGGAGTATATCGCTTCGTAAACTCTCTTAGGGTTTCACTTTGAGGTAAAGACTCTATCTTTACTTAGGTTTTTTGATCTGACTCTATTTGTTTTTCGCATTGTTTTGAGAAACCTATATTGGCCCAAAGGCCTATCGCTCTAGTTTTAATGATGATTAGCTCATATAGTTAATGTACTAATGATCTTATGTTTATTTAGTCTCAGATATTTGTTTAAGATCTTAGTAGGTGTTTAGTTTCAACAAAGGATTCGAACTCAAGTTTTGAAGCTAGCACGTATTGATTCAAGAGCTCGCGCATCAAGATTGCATCAAGTACTCAAGAGGAGTCTAACTCATTGGATCAAGGTTTGGACCAAGTCAAGAAGGAGAAGAAGATTTTAAAGAGATGATTTTCAAGAAGAGTTGTGTCGGGTTTTGTAAGTGTCAAGATTGTTTTAGATAAAATGTAAAGGATAGATTAGTTAGTGGATTACTCAAGTTCATATACACCCACACACAAAAAATTATATGTGTTTTCATAAGATAGTTTTGAATTTAGAAAAATATCATTTTGGATTTATCAAAACCTATTAGAGCTTATTGACAAAAACATAGATATTTTATCTTATTTGTGTAGTGGATCATATCCATACACGCTAATCTTCAAAAGTGTTTAAAATATCATGTTTTTGTATTTGGAGAAGTTTTGAAAAAATCATTTTTCAATTTGGAGATTGTTTTTGAAAAATACGATTTTTGTTTAAGGCTAAAATTCTATATTACAAAAATGGTTCAAAATGTTTATAATATGTGTTTAATTTTGATTATACATATTTATACTTCAAAGTATTTCAAATAACTCATTTTTATAGATTTTTAGTAATTTTATGGGACTTTATAAGAAAATATAAAACCAAGTTATAATCCCTAAAATGTCTGACCAGGTCTTCTAGCAGTTGACCGACCTAAAAGTCGATCGATCGAGCGGTCGACCGACATGCACAAAATGTGCACGGCCAATTGGCTGTTGGACCGGTCGACCGTCCAGAGCGCTTTGCTCTCTGGATCTGGCCCCGGTCGACCGGGCGGTCGACCGGCCAGAGGGCTCTGCTCTCTGGATCCGGCCCCAGTCAACCGGGCCGTCGACCGGTGGCACAACGGTCAGAAATCTGACCACTGGCCGGTCGACCGAGAGGTTGACCGACAGCAGGATTTTAGCTGAGTTGTCCCCAACGGCTAGTTGTTGGAGCCTATGGGGCTGTTTTGGGCTATTTTAAACAAGATTTCAAGTGAGTTTTCAAGCTAGTTTTTTCTATCTCTCTAAGTATTTCTCTCCACTTGTTTTAGAGCTAATACATCCATATCAAAAAGAGAGTTTTCAAGAATGATTTTCAAAAGAGAATTCTTGAGTTTTTCACCATAAATCTATCCAAGTTTTTCTCACATGTACTTAAGCTTTCCATTACCATATCTATCCTATAGGAGAGTTGTTGTGAGAGTGTTTTTAGGTGATCAAAGTGTTGAGATCACAAAAGTGTTTCATCTTGTATTTGAGGAGGCGAACTTGCAAGTTCATATTATTTTGAGTGCTTGTGGGAGCTCGGTGTAGAGGTGCGGCCTCGGCAAGCTAGTGCACTTGCGTGTGTTGTTCTTGCGGGAACAAGAGAGGGACTAGTGAGTCCAAGGAGTTCTAGTGTGAACTCGTTGTGGTGTTCCGGTACCGAGTGATCTGGTGGGATCGTTTTTAGTAGAAATCCTTCATAGTGTTGAAGGCGGGGACGTAGAGCAAGGGTGCTCGAACCTCGAAACAAATCTCCCGTGTTTGCGATTGCTCTTTCGATGTCTCACTTGTCTTTATATCTTGCATGCTTACATTGCTTATATCTTTATATGCTTGATATATCTTGAGCTTAATTGTTATATGCTTGAGTTTGTTTGCTCACACTTGTATTCAACCAAGAGAACCATAGCGGCACCTCAACTCTTATCTAGAAGAATCTTGAGGAGGTGGTTCAGAGCCCTTCACCGGGAATTTGGCTACACTCTTGTATTATACTTGGTATGTTTAGCTTAATAGTTTTTAGTTTGCTTAAATAGTTTTTAAGTCCACATTATTCATTATTAGATTAGCTTGTCACCTATTCACCCCCCTCTAGGTGACCTACAAGTGGTATCAGAGCTTGGTGCTCTTGATTTTTGGTCGAACAATTTAGAGTTGAAGATCCTTATTTTTAGCTAATCATAATATTTGTACACACACACACATGGATTTCATGTCACCTCCCATGTTTGATTTTCTTAACATCCAAATTTGGAAGGTTAAGATGTCAATGTACCTCAAAGCCCTAGGTATTCATATTTATTTTGTCACTATTAAAGATTCATATTATTTAAATGGCAAACATCTTAAGGCTAACACAAAAGCCCTTTATGCTTTAAAGAGTTCCCTAAATTATGATTATTTATGTAGGGTTTCTAAATTTAATTCGGCTTTTATAGTATGAAACACTCTAGTCTCCCTTGGTGAACAAAAGCAATACTATGCGGGGAGTGACTCGGATGATGGAAGTGAGGCTTCTAACATATGTTACATGGTCTAAGGGGATAACCCCCTTGAGGTAAATTCTGAATCCGAGCTTGAAGAAGATGTTGACATGTCAAATGATGAGCTTGCTTTATTTTGTTAACAAATTCTTGAAAAATATGATATGCTTAAAAATGATAATAAAAGATTGAAAAATAAATTTGAATGCATTTCAAAAGAAAATGAATTTTTAAAAAAAGGAGAATATTATCTTATCTTCTAAATTAAATGATAATTGTGAAAGAAATAATTCTTTAAAAAATAAAATTAGTTTGGTGGAAAAAGAAAAAGAGATTGCTTTGGAAGAAAATAACTCTTTGAAAAGAAAATTTATTTTAAGAGAGAAATAAAACATTTCTAAAAAGAAAAAGATTATTGATTCTCATTCTTGCCATGCTCTTCTATTAATAGAAATGAGATTCAAGTTTGAAAAATAGAATTAATTGTTTGAGCTCAACTTTTAACAATTGTGCATTTAATCATAATAAATTGGAAATCTTATTTCAAAAGAAATAAGCTCCACATGTTCATGCACATAACCCACAGTATACATATGCACACTTTGCACATCATGATCAAACTTATTCTCATATGCATGCTAAAGTGTATAAATTTACACATTGCGACCGCAAAGGCCATCTTGCAAGATTTTGCTATGATAGAGTAAATTCTTTAAATTTTGCAAATAAAAATATTTTGGTTCCTTATGATGCTAACCCCCATGGACCCAAAAGAAAATGGGTACCAAAATTCTCACCTCTTGTGTTTGATGTAGGTGTGGGCTCTCACATGACGTGAGAGGATTGGTGCCTTAGTGGTGGATGCATGGGATAGATGGACATACAAAATTGATGCACCGCTATCAAGGAAGTTTGGTGGGAGGACCACCTTGGTTTGGAGACTTAGAGAATAGTTCATATGGTTTGGTAACTATCTCTAAACTCCTATTTTAGTTTACATGCTTCTATATAAATATAGCATGTTCTAGTTTTTGTACTTCATGTGATGAATACTTGTTTAGATGTAGTTTTTATCAATACTTGTGTATATACTTGTACAAGTAGTGAGCTACACTTGATTATTATATATTTGTACCTTATTGCTCATTTGTATTCATTACATGTAAATGTATAGCCTAGTTTTGATGATTCTTTCATTTATACTTGTTTTCCCTATCTTTATGCATGTTTTGCTTCATGTATATGTTATTCTTGTCTAAAACCAATAAATATACATGTATACCCTTGAGTCACTTGCCTTCATGCAAATTCTGTTATGGACTCGTTTGTGTTTAGGATATGTATGTATATTTATTAGTTTTGATAAAACATACATATACCTTGAAGTTTGTTTAAATTTGATGAAAAATAAATTTTTATGATTTTCATGTTTTTGATAAAAGAAATCCAAGTTTATTTTAAGCTTTATTGATTATTTTCATGAATGTGCTATTCACAAGATTCTTGTGCACTCACATTTCTTTATTTACTCATGACTTTGTTTCATGAGCACATTTTTTGAACTTTATAGATTTCGGGTGTCAATTTTGTGTACTTAGTAATGTTTCATGAGATAAATATGATTTGATTTCATGTTTGAAGGATCTTTAACTAGTTTTTTCAAAAATTACTTTAACTAGTTATTTATTCTTCATTTGGTAGTATTTTCAATTTACAATTATTTTCAAATCTTATTTTTAAAAATTTCTACCGTTAAAGAGCGGTGGATGGGCGACCATGCCTTATATGCTCTGAATTGAAAATTTGTAAACATGTGCATGAATAGGGTAGATAGCTATAAGATATATACATGATTTTCATGAAATTCTATTTTTGTATACTCATATTTGTTTTCTATATATGTATGCTTCAAATTTCAAATAATATCAATTGGTATTTTGTTTTTCATACATATATATGTTTTGATTGTGCTTGATTTATAAATATCCATTACATGTTTAAAGCACAAATTATTTTTATACTAAGCTTGACTAATTTTTGATATCTTTTTATACTTATGCATTATTTTCAATTGGTATTTCAATTGATATCAAAATATACTTCATATTTTACCTTTTAATTGGTATCAAAATTTTATAAGATATTTCTAGTGGTATCAATACCTTACAAGTGATATCTTAAAATTATGTTTATTTACAAGTGGTATCTTAAATTTTATTTATTTATAAGTGGTATCTCAAAATTTGTTTTGTTTTTAAAGTGATTTCAAAATTTGTTGATATATATTACCTATATACAAGAGGAGCTTAACATCTCTTCTATGTATAGATTCATGTTGATTGTATCTCACTTTGAGGAGCTTGATATCTCTTTTTTATGTGATACACGTGTGTAGGGAGCTTAATATCTTTGCTTATACATTGTATATTATGCTTTTATGTGAGTTAGGGTCTTATCATTCCTTCTTCATATAATGCATGTATGCAGGGGGAGCTAACTTCAAGTCTCTCTTCTTCATGAATATATATCACATATATATCTTTATTGTTTGATTTGTTTTCGTCCCTTTTTGATGAATTGATAAAAAGGGAGAGAAGAATTTAGAGAGTTTATATATGCATGTTTATTTTCTTATTTATGCATATATTTTTTATTTATGCAAAAAGGGGAGAAGAATTTGGTGACTTTATGCATGCTTATCTCCTTGTTTATGCATAATGCTTGTTTAGCTTTATGCACTTCATTGAATATATTTATGTTTATTATTATGCATGAGTTAAGGGAGAGCTTCTATGAAGCTCAACTTTAATCATGCATATATAACTCCATGAGTTTTGTCATCATCAAAAAGGGGGAGATTATTGGCCCAAAGGCCCATCGCTCTAGTTTTGATGATGATTAACTCATGTAATTATTGTACTAATAATCTTGTCTTTATTATGTCTCAGATATTTGATCAAGATCTTAGTAGGTATTTAGTTTCAACAAAAGATTTGAAGTCAAGTTTTGGAGCTAACACATGTTGATTTAAGAGCTCGCGCATCAAGATTGCATCAAGTACTAAAGAGGAGTCTAGCTCATTGGATCAAGGTTTGGACCAAGTCAAGAAGGAGAAGAAGATTTTCAAAAGAAGATTTTCAAGAAAACTTGTGTCGGGTTTTGCAAGTGTCAAGATTTCTTTTTAGATAAAATGTAAAGGATAGATTAGTTGGTGGATTGCTTAAGTGTTGGCCCAGAGACCCATCACTCTATAGTTTTGATGATGATTAACTCATGTAGTTATAGTACAAATAATCTTGTGTTTATTTAGTCTCCGATATTTGATCAAGATCCTAGTAGGTGTTTAGCTTCAACAAAGGATTTAAAGTCAAATTTTAGAGCTAGCACGTGTTGATTTAAGAGCTCGCGCATCAAGATTGCATCAAGTACTCAAGAGGAGTCTAGCTCATTGGATTAAAGTTTGGACCAAGTCATGAAGGAGAAGAAGATTTTCAAGAGAAGATTTTCAAGAAGACTTGTGTCATGTTTATAAGTGTCAAGATTTTATATTTAGATAAACTGTAAAGGATAGATTAGTTGGTAGATTGCTCAAGTTCATTTACACACACACAAAATTTATATGTGTTTTTAGAAAATACCATTTTGGTTTTTAAGCTTCAACATATATATGTGTTTTATCAAAACTATTTAAAGCTTATTGTCATAAATATAGATATTTCATCATATATGTGTAATGGATCATATCCATACACACTAAGCTTCAAAAGTGTTTAAAATATCTTGTTTTATATTTGGAGAAGTTTTGAAAAAAATCAATTTTCAATTCGGAGATTGTTTTTGAAAAATACGGTTTTTGTTAAAGCCAAAATTTCTATATTACAAAAATAGTTCAAAATATTTGTAATATGTTTTGATTTTTAATCAAACATGTTTGTATATCAAAGTATATCAATGAACTTATTTTTGTAGAATTTATGAGATTTTGGGGATTTTATTGAAGGTAAAAAGACCAAGTTTTAATCCCTAAAAAAATGTTTGACCAGGCCTTCTGCCGGTCGACCGAAACGGTCGACCGAGATAGAAGTCGGTCGACCAATCCGGTCGACTGATGTGCACAAATGTGCACAGCCAGTTTGACTGGAGGGCCGGTCGACCGCGAGAGAGCTCTGCTGGTCGACCGGGCGGTCGACCGGTGGCACAACGGTCGGAAATCCGACCGTTGGCCAGTTGATCGGACGGTCGACCGACAGCAGGGTTTCCTACTGAGTTAGCCTCCAACGGCCATATTTTGGGAGCTTATAAATTGGGGTCCCTTGCGCTGTTTTTAACAAGATTTGAAGTGGGTTTTAAACTAGTGTTTCTTATCTTTCTAAGTGTTTATCTCCACTTGTTTTAGAGTTAAAACTTCCATATCAAAAGGAGAGTTTGTCAAGAATGTTTTCAAAAGAGTTTTCTTGAGTTTTTCATCACAAATCCATCTAGTTTTTCTCACACATACGTGAGCTTTCCATTGCTATATCCATCCTATAGGAGAGTTATTATGAGTGTGTTATTAGGTGATCAAAGTGTTAAGATCACCAAAATATTTCATCTTGTATTTGAGGAGGCGAACTTGTGGGTTCGTGTTGTTTCGAGTTCTTGTGGGAGCTCGGTGTAGAGGTGCGCCTGGGCAAGCTAGTGTGCTTGCATGTGTAGTTCTTGCGGGAATAAGAGAGGGACTAGTGAGTCCAAGAGTTCTAGTGTGAACTCCTTGTAGGTGTTGCGGCACCGAGTGATCCGGCAAGATCGTTTTTAATGAAAATCCTTCATAGTATTGAAGGCAGGAACGTAGAGCAAGGGTGCTCAAACCTCGAAATAAATCTTCCGTGTTTGCGATTGCCCTCTCTCTATATCTTACATGCTCTTATTGTTCATATTCATTACTTGCTTGATATACTTGTGCTTAAATTGATATATGCTTGGATTGTTTGCTCACACTTGTATTTAACCAAGAGAGCCATAGCGTCACCTCAACTCTTATCTAGAGGAATCTTGAGGAGATAGTCTAGAGCCCTTCATCGGGAATTCGGCTATACTTTTGTGTTATACTTGATGTGCTTAGCTTAATAGTTTTTAGTTTGCATAAATAGTTTTTAATTCCGTATTAGTTTGGCATTAGAGTAGCTAGTCACCTATTCACCCCCTCTAGGTGATCTACATTAAGTTCATATACACACACAAAATTTATATGTGCTTTCATAAGATAGTTTTGAGTTTAGAAAAATATCGTTTTGAATTTATCAAAACTTATTTTAGAGCTTATTGTCAAAAAAATAGATATTTCATCTCATATGTGTAGTGGATCATATCCATACACAATAAGCTTCAAAAGTGTTTAAAATATCATGTTTTGTTATTTGGAGAAGTTTTGGAAAATCGTTTTTCAATTTGAAGATTGTTTTGAAAAAAGTGTTTTTGTTTAAGGCTAAAATTCTATATTACAAAAATGGTTCAAAATATTTATAATATGTGTTGAATTTGATCACACATATTTGTACTTCAAAGTATTTCAAAGAACTCATTTTTGTAGATTTTTAGTGATTTTATGGGATTTTATAAGAAAATATAAAACCAAGTTTTAATCCCTAAAATGTCTGACCTGGTCTTCTGGCGGTCGACCGAGCCAGAAGTCGGTCGACCAGACAGTCGACCGCCTGGTCGACCGACGTGACCAACGTGCACAAAACGTACACGGCCAATTGGCTGGTGGGACGGTCGAGCGGGCGGTCGACCGTCCAGAGAGCTTTGCTCTCTGGATCCGGCCCCGGTTAACCGGGCGGTCGACCGGCCAGAGAGCTCTGCTCTCTGGATCCGGCCCTGTTCGACCGGGCGGTCGACCGGTGGCACAACGGTCAGAAATTCGACCGTTGGCCGGTTGATCAGGGGGTCGACCGGTTCCGGTAGCAGGATTTCCTGCTGAGTTGTCTCCAACGGCTAGTTTTTGGAGCCTTTTATATGGGGCTATTTTGGGCTATTTTAAATAAGATTTCAGTTGGGTTTTCAAGTTAGTTTTCCTACCTTTCTAAGTATTTATCTCCACTTGTTTTAGAACTAATACTTCCATATCAAAAGGAGAGTTTTCAAGAATGATTTTCAAAAGAGAATTCTTGAGTTTTTCACCAAAAATATGTCCAAGTTTTTCTCACACATACTTGAGCTTTCCATTGTCGTATCTATCCTATAGAAGAGTTGTTGTGAGAGTGATTTTAGGTGATCAAAGTGTTGAGATCACCAAAGTATTTCATTCTATATTTGAGGAGGCAAACATACAGGTTCATGTTGTTTCGAGTTCTTGTGGGAGCTTGGTATAGAGGTGCGGCCTCGACAAGCTAGTGCACTTGCGTGCGTTATTCTTGCGGGAACAAGAGAGGGACTAGTGAGTCCAAGGAGTTCAAGTGTGAACTCGTTGTAGGTATTGCGGCACCGAGTAATCCGGTGGGATCGTTTTTAGTGAAAATCCTTCATAGCGTTGAAGGTGGGGACATAGAGCAAGGGTGCTCAAACCTCGTAATAAATCTCCCGTGTTTGCGATTGCTCTCTCTATCTCTCACTTGTTTTTATATCTTGCATGCTTACATTTCTTATATCTTTATATGTTTGATATATCTTGTGCTTAATTGTTATATGCTTGAGTTTGTTTGTACATACTTGTATTCAACCAAGAGAGCCATAGCGTCACCTCAACTCTTATCTAGAGGAATCTTGAGGAGATAGTCCAGAGCCCTTCACTGCGAATTCGGCTACACTCTTGTATTATACTTGATGTGTTTAACTTAATAGTTTTTAGTTTGCTCAAATAGTTCTTAAGTCTGCATTATTCATCATTAGATTAGCTAGTCACCTATTCTCCCCCCTCTAGGTGACCTACAACCTATTGAGAATATGGCGGAGATAGTACATCTACGGTGAAATTCATGAATCCACATCCATTAAAAATTGATGTGGTGAGGTTCGATGGTAAGAACAACTTTAGGATGTGGAGATGTGAGGTTATGGATGGATTGACAGTATCAAACCTCGAAGACACTCTACGGTTGGAGAAAATTTCCCAGGCTACTTCTGAACAGGATTGGAACAAGATGAATCGAACGACGTGTGGCTTGATAAGGTCATATTGACATAAGACATCAAGTATCATATGTTATATGAAACATCTGCGAGAAAGTTGTGAAAGATCCTGGAGAAGAAATATTTAACAAAGAGCATCAAGTCGCATTTGCAATTGAAGAGGAGGTTTTATCGTTTTCAGATGAAGAGGGGAATCTCCATTGATGAACACATGAATAACTATACTAAGCTTCTTACAGACTTAGTTAACATGGATGTGAAGATCGAAGAAGAGGATAAGGCGGTAATTCTATTGAATTCTCTTCCTGACGAAAAGGATGAGACCTTCATCCTAATTTTGATCAATGGTAGACAAACACTTAACTACAATGAGGTGTCGGCTACTCTTGTAAATTATAAAGTAAGGAGGTAGGACAAGCTTTCTTCTTCTGGGAGTACATTAGTAGAGGCATTAACGATAAAATGCAGGAGTTCCAATTGGAAGGGCAAAGGTGATCGTGGGAGATCAAAGTCCAGGCCAGATTTCAGAGATCTGAAGAAGAACCAGTGCGCCTTCTGCAAAGAGTTAGGGCACTGAAAGATTGATTGTCCAAAAATCAACGGTAAGAAGAAAGACCCAACAATCGAGGCAACTCTCGCATAATTGGTTAGTACTCACGCCAATACATCACAAGCAGGTGGATCAGACTCAAACTCATCAGTATTCTCTTTCTCCTTTACTACTCATATTGTTGGTTACTCAGGAAACTCTGAGTGGATCTTGGATACTGGAGCTACCTATCATGTATGCCCAAATAGGGATTGGTTTTCTAGTTTTGAGAAGCTAGATGGATGTTCTGTTATCATGGGTGATGATCGCCCATGTTACATGAAAGGAATGGTACAGTCCAAATCAAGATGTTTGATGGGATGGTACAGGAGTTGAAGGAAGTGAGGTATGTATCTCAACTTAAAAGGAATTTTATCTCAGTTGATGCTTTGGAAACATTGGGTCTTAAGGTATTCATAAGAGAGAGTGTTCTCAAGATGACCAAGACTCAATGGTGGTATTTAAGGGCATCCACCAAAATAATCTCTACTACTTAAAGGGCAGTTCAGTTACAAGTCAAGTAGCAAATTCTACAGATTCAAATGATGATTCAACCAGGCTGTGTCATATGAGGCTTAGTCATACAAGTAAAAAGTCTTTGCAAGTTCTTGCAAAGCAAGGTCTGTTGAAAGGTGCCAAAACCTACAAATTAAAGTTTTGTGAACCTTGTGTCATCGGAAAGAAGATCAAGGTGAAATTCGGTACAACGACTCACTGCACCGAGTGAATTCTGAATTATGTTCACATCGATGTTTGGGGACCTACCGAGATGGCATCAATTGGAGGTAACCACTACTTTGTGACTTATATAGATGATTATTCTAGGCCTTGTTGGGTATATACCATGAAGCATAAAGGGGAAGTCATAGAATTGTTTGTGGAGTGGAAGAAGAATATGAAGAAAAGCATAGGAAGGAAGACCAAGATACTCTGGTCAAATAACGGAGGTGAGTATAAGAGTGATCCTTTCCTAAAGCTATGTCATGTGAGGGCATAGTAAGGCACTTCACAATAAGGGAAACACCGCAACAAAATGGGGTAGCTGAAAGAATGAATAGGACTCTGCTAGAGAAGGTCCAATGTATGTTATCCAATGCCAGATTACCAAAGAATTTTTGGGTTGAGGCTTTGGTATATGCTTGCCATCTCATTAACCGGTTGCCTTCGTCTACGATAGGAGGTAGAACTCCACTGAAAGTTTGGTTAGAAAAGCTGCTCAAGATTATGATTCGCTAAGGGTATTTGGGTGTCTGGCCTACTACCATATTAAGGAAAACGAGTTAGACCCAAGAGCGAAGAAAGGTGTGTTCGTAGGATTCAAGAGAGGAGTAAAAGGCTACAAGATTTGGGATCCTAAAGACAAGAAGTTTATCCTCAGCAGAGATGTTACATTTGATGAGACTTTAATGCTTAAGCTTACAATCTCTCAGCAGGTGGAGATTGAGAAGACCAAAGGGGATCGCAGCAGGTTGAGAGTGATGCTATTTCACCTTCTCTAGAAAGATCAGTATCATTGGAGGTCATATCCACGATGACACAGGGTAGTGATTATGTAACCCCCTGATCCCCGGTGTACGTATCACAGTATCGGTACGCGATACGGTGTACAAATTTGATTTGACCTCCGTGGTAGTCTGATTGAGCTGATTTCAGTTTCAAAAATCATTTCCTAATATTTTAGATTTTTCAGAATTTTGTGGAATTTTTCTGGATTATTTTGAAAAATCTCCGTTGTCGGTGTCGACCTATACCGATAATTGGCTTTACGATTTTTAATTCACAAATGGAGTCGTACTTTGAGAATCGGCTTTCACCGTATGTCTTAGAATCACATGAGCTACATTTGGGTATTTTTGGAGATTTTCTGAATTTATCGAAAACCCGGCCAAACTGGTGTCGCCCGATACCGGCGACAGCTTCTGGGCTTTTAATTTGCAAACCAGATAGAATTTCTTTAAACCGTTTTCGCATTACGTCTCAGGATAATATTCTCTATTTTTTGTAATTTTTGGGCACCGTTCGGAGTTGTTCAAATAATTGGACCAATATTATAATATTTTTATATTATATTATATTTTTTATCTTTTTCTTTCCTCTTCTTTTCCCTTCCTCTTCTTCTCTTCGCTGGCGACTTCCAGCGACTTCACCCCACCGCCTCTCTCTCCATCTATTAAAATCTCTCTCTCCCTCTCTCATTCAAAAACATCCTCTCTCTCTCTCTCCTCTTACAATCTCTCTCTCTCTATTTCACTCTCTCTATTTCACTCTCTCTCTCTCTAGATCCTCTCTCCCCTCACTGTTCCATGGCCGGGGGCGGGCCTGACCCACGCCCGCGGCCAGGCGTCGCAGGCAGGCTGGCCGACCGCCGCCGCCGCACCCAGGCCGGCCGCCGCCCCCCTCTTCTTTTCTTCTTCTTCTTCTTCTTCTTCTTCTTCTTTTACTGTACTTCTTCTTCTTCTTTTCTTTATTTTTTCTTCTCCTTTCCAGATCCTCTTCTTCTCTCTCCATCTCTCCATTCATCTCTCTTCCCCTGGGAGTTCCCGCCGGCGGAGCAGACCTGCCGCCGGAGGAGCAGACCGGCCGCCGGCGAGTTGTGCCGCCGGCCAGACGCAGGAACGCGGCAGCACAGCTCCTGCTGCCGCTGCTATGTTGTTACTTTATTGGGGGTTTGGGTTATTTACCCAAACCCATTATCACTCATTGGGTTAATAACCCGATTGGGTACGGGTTGATTTGAAACCCGTAAACCCATAACCCATCACTTAAAGTACGGGTTTGGGTAGTGGATCCCAACCCAACCCGTTTGCAGTTCAACCCGGCCCAATAAAGGTACTTTGCAGCAAACCCCCTGTTATTATTTCTTAATTGCATTTCAATAATGTTATTACATATGTAACCTCATTTTATTCCTTTTCGTATTCGGGCGATTTCTGGAGCATCCGGACTCCAATTTGGACGATTCTGAATCCGTTGCGATCGTGGGAAAGAGAGCTACCTTCCCATCGCTAGTTTGTGAGTATTTTTATTTTATAAATTGTCTTTTTAGTATACTTATTGCACTTGGTTGCTTTAAACAGGATTACAGGTTAATCACTGTAATGTAAAACTGTACATACCGATTCATAAATTGTCATTGATAGAATAACAGTGTAAACATGCTCGATTAGAATAACATTTGACCGTCAGAACAAATAAGGATATCTGATACTCCATTCGGTATGATTACCGGTACCTGCCTCACACGAAACACCGATACTATATGTACATGTAGCACTAGATATTGTGATTCCCCGTTCCTCGTTATATTGTCATTCTGATTCACCGATACTCGGTGACACTATGCTGTTACTCAACATGCATGCTAGACACCTTTACATTCTAGTATCCACATTACATGAATACTGTAGTTCAATACACTGACCACTGTTATAACATGTACGAGTACTACCCAGATATAGTACATGGATTATTGCTACACATGGATGTCCCACTGGTATACGGATAGACTAATGCCTGGACAACCGCATTTTATATTATTGTTATAGTTATGTCATGTTCACATATCACTGTTACCCGCGCATGTTATGTTTACATATCACTGCTACACGTGCAGGTCATGTTTACATATCACTGTTACACCGGCATGTCATATTTTCATATCCTTGTTCTACGTGCAATCCATATTCCATGTTCCCGTATTCATGTTATATGATTGTTTCCTGTTACTGATATGGATATTCCCGTTACTGGATATGAGGGCTGTTGATATGCGATATGTGGAATCCCACATCTATTGTTCCCGTTTCCCATTATATTGTTCCTGTTATATTGTTCCCGTTATATTGTTCCTGTTTTCCGTTATATTGTTCTATTCTATCAACAAAGCTCATGTCCTGTTATCTTGTTACCCGTATCATGTACTGTATTTGTTCTTGTTACCTTGTATACTTAACACATAAAGATCACTTGGGTATGGGGGAGACTTGACGGTTGATTAGTTCATATCGGGTGGATGTCTGGATATATTGTTCGTCCCACTGCAGGGGACGGGGTAGTGCTGGCTACCATCTGTTACTCATGAGCATCCCGTTATTGTTTTAGCTCATTGAGATTCTCGTTACATGTTACAGCTCTAGCGGGCTGGCCCTGGTCTCAGCAGCCAGGGATCTGATAAGGCCGTTGTCCCGGGTATGTACGGGATACACCCACCCGATAAGAGCTCCTCGACCATGAGTTTTCATTTAACATAATAAAACAGTATACACAATAGTGACGTCGGGAACACTTGTTATTTGGTCACTCTCTCGTTTGGATAATGGTACCCGTAGGCCATGTCCAGATGGGTTCGACTGGAGTGCGGGCTCCAGTATGAACTGCCAGTGGTATGGGACACTGGAAGAGATTGATTAAAATAACAGGCGGTACTGATTGCTAATATTGTCTAACCAACCTGACTTTGACATGACTTGCTTGATACATGTTTAGTTATACTTGTTACTGTTCATGATACTTTATCCGATATCATGTTACCTGTATACTTGTTACTTTACCTGGTACATGTTACACTGTCTGTAGTGGCATACTTCGCATGTTCTGCATTGCATATCTTCTGTTTTCTGTATAGCAGATATCATTACTATATATGCATCACATAGTATTATGGGCATAGCGCATATGCTCATCGGCATGTTCACTTCTATCACGCCACACTAGCATGTTCATTACGTCATCACTAGACAACATTATTTCTGATATAAACTGGACACGACTATAGACATTACCTGATGATAACCGGCTAGGTAGTGATGGTATTAAAAGATAACATGTTTATATATTTCTACCGCTTCGTATATGCGTATCACTATTATCACATCTTGTATAATAGATTATTATCGTGCTTGTATTACTATTGTATCTATTACTGTCTCCTTCATTTTACCACTCACTAGGTCACTTTCTGACGACCCTGGGTTTGCGTGCCCAGGTTGGAGATCCGAGTTATCGTATTGTCAGATAGTCCATTGGATTCACATAGGAGACTTGTCCTCGAGACTCTTCGTAGGATCTTTATGATTTATTGCTGTTATCTTATTTATTCCCGTTTTCCTATATGTTATGATCACTAACCTTTTTCTACAGGTATTCTTGTACTTATTTCCTGCTGGAACCCTTGTGTATAAGGAAGCTATGTCCTGTACTGAGGCTTAACGTACGCGTGAGTGTGTTTTCACCTCGCCAATGTACGTCGCCATAACGTCCTCGTACCTGCGGGATCGGGGCGTTACAGAGTGGTATCAGAGCCTAGGTTCACACCTGGTGTGGGTAACCACCTGGGTCAATCCTCGGGTTCGTACCAATAGTACAATCAGGTTCAGATTAACTGATCTGATCTGAATTTGGGGATTCCAGCAACGAGTACAAGAATACCATGACCTTGACAATTCATTCCTTGACTCGTTTGTAGTCCTTCCTTCCTGTCGTTTGTCAACCAGAACATCCGATTTCCTTCTCTCTTTCCTTGCATCGTCTTGCTTCCCATCCGTTAGGATTAGTTCACTACCATACTTCTCCATCCCGAGTTCCTTATAGATATCAGAGTGCGCAGCGGAAGTGTCGTGGACCCGTAACCTTTAGGATTGGGGTTAGAAATCTTGTTCTCACACCTGAATCGAAATTGCGAGGACGCAATTTTTGTATGGTGGGGAGAAATGTAACCCCCTGATCCACGGTGTACGTATCACAGTATCGGTACGCGATACGGTGTACAAATTTGATTTGACCTTCGTAGTAGTCCGATTGAGCTGATTTCAATTTCAAAAATCATTTCCTAATATTTTAGATTTTTTAGGATTTTGTGGAATTTTTCTGGATTATTTTGGAAAATCTCCGTTGTCGGTGTCGACCAATACCGATAATCGGCTTTACGATTTTGAATTCACAAATGGAGTCGTATTTGAGAATCGGCTTTCACCGTATGTCTTAGAATCACATGAGCTACGTTTGGGTATTTTTGGAGATTTTCTGAATTTATCGAAAACCGGCCAAACTGGTGTCGCCCGATACCGGCGACAGCTTCTGGGCTTTTTAATTTGCAAACCAGATAGAATTTCTTCAAACCGTTTTCGCATTACGTCTCAGGATAATATTCTCTATTTTTTGTAATTTTTGGGCACCGTTCGGAGTTGGTCAAATAATTGGACCAATATTATAATATTTTAATATTATATTATATTTTTTTTCTTTTTCTTTCCTCTTCTTTTCCCTTCCTCTTCTTCTCTTCGCTGGCGACTTCCAGCGACTTCACCCCACCACCTCTCTCTCCATCTATTAAAATCTCTCTCTCCCTCTCTCATTCAAAAACATCCTCTCTCTCTCTCTCTCTCTCTCTCTCTCTCTCCTCACAATCTCTCTCTCTCTCTCTCTATTTCACTCTCTCTCTCTTGATCCTCTCTCCCCTCACTGTTCCATGGCGGAGGCGGGCCTAACCCATGCTCGCGGCCAGGCTTCGCCGGCAGGCTGGCCGACCGCCGCCGCCGCGCCCAGGCCGGCCGGCGCCCCCCTCTTCTTTTCTTCTTCTTCTTCTTCTTCTTTTACTGTACTTCTTCTTCTTCTTTTCTTTATTTTTCTTATCCTTTCCAGATCCCCTTCTTCTCTCTCCATCTCTCCGTTCATCTCTCTTCCCCTGGGAGTTCCCGCCGGCGGAGCAGACCTGCCGCCGGCGGAGCAGACCGGCCGCCGGCGAGTTGTGCCGCCGGCCAGACGCAGGAGCGTGGCAGCACAGCTCCTGCTGCCGCTGCTGTGTTGTTACTTTATTAGGGATTTGGGCTTTTTACCCAAACCCATTATCTCTCATTGGGTTAATAACCCGATTGGGTACGGGTTGATTTGAAACCCGTAAACCCATAACTCATCACTTAAAGTACGGGTTTGGGTAGTGGATCCCAACCCAACCCGTTTGCAGTTCAACCCGGCCCAATAAAGGTTATTCCTTTCGTATTCGGGCGATATCTGGAGCATCCGGACTCCAATTTGGACGATTCTGGATCCGTTGCGATCGTGGAAAGAGAGCTATCTTCCAATGGCTAGTTTGTGAGTGTTTTTATTTTATAAATTGTCTTTTTAGTATACTTATTGCACTTGGTTGCTTTAAACAGGATTACAGGTTAATCACTGTAATGTAAAACTGTACATACCGATTTATAAATTGTCATTGATAGAATAACAGTGTAAACATGCTCGATTAGAATAACATTTGACCATCAGAACAAATAGGGATATCTGATACTCCATTCGGTATGATTACCGGTACCTGCCTCACACGAAACACCGATACTACATGTACATGTAGCACTAGATATTGTGATTCCCCGTTCCTCGTTATACTGTCATTCTGATTCACCGATACTCGGTGACACTACGCTGTTACTCAACATGCATGCTAGACACCTTTACACACTAGTATCCACATTACATGAATACTGTAGTTCAATACACTGACCACTGTTATAACATGTACGATTACTACCCAGATATAGTACACGGATTATTGCTACACATGGATGTCCCACTGGTATACGGATAGACTAATGCCTGGACAACCGCATTTTATATTATTGTTACAGTTATGTCATGTTCACATATCACTGTTACCCGCGCATGTTATGTTTACATATCACTGCTACACGTGCAGGTCATGTTTACATATCACTGTTACACCGGCATGTCATATTTTCATATCCCTGTTCTACGTGCAATCCATATTCCATGTTCCCGTATTCATGTTATATGATTGTTTCCTGTTACTGATATGGATATTCCCGTTACTGGATATGAGGGCTGTTGATATGCGATATGTGGAATCCCACATCTATTGTTCCCGTTTCCCGTTATATTGTTCTTGTTATATTGTTCCCGTTATATTGTTCCTGTTTTCCGTTATATTATTCTATGCTATCAACAGAGCTCATGTCCTGTTATCTTGTTACCCGTATCATGTACTGTATTTGTTCTTGTTACCTTGTATACTTAACACATAAAGATCACTTGGGTATGGGGGAGGCTTGACGGTTGATTAGATCATATCGGGTGGATGTCTGGATCCATTGTTCGTCCCACTGCAGGGGACGGGGTAGTGCTGGCTACCATCTGTTACTCATGAGCATCCCGTTATTGTTTTAGCTCATTGAGATTCTCGTTACATGTTACAGCTCTAGCGGGCTGGCCCTGGTCTCAGCAGCCAGGGATCTGATAAGGCCGTTGTCCCGGGTATGTACGGAATACACCCACCCGATAAGAGCTCCTCGACCATGAGTTTCCATTTAACATAATAAAACAGTATACACAATAGTGACGTTGGGAACACTTGTTATTTGGTCACTCTCTCGTTTGGATAATGGTACCCGTAGGCCATGTCCGGATGGGTTCGACTGGAGTGCGGGCTCCAGTATGAACTGCCAGTGGTATGGGACACTGGAAGAGATTGATTAAAATAACAGGCGGTACTGATTGCTACTATTGTCTAACCAACCTGACTTTGACATGACTTACCTGATACATGTTTAGTTATACTTGTTACTGTTCATGATACTTTATCCGATATCATGTTACCTGTATACTTGTTACTTTACCTGGTACATGTTACACTGTCTGTAGTGGCATACTTCGCATGTTCTGCATTGCATATCTTCTGTTTTCTGTATAGCAGATATCATTACTATATATGCATCACATAGTATTATGGGTATAGCGCATATGCTCATCGGCATGTTCACTTCTATCACGTCACACTAGCATGTTCATTACGTCATCACTAGACAACATTATTTCTGATATAAACTGGACACGACTATAGACATGACCTGATGATAACCGGCTAGGTAGTGATGGTATTAAAAGATAACATGTTTATATATTTCTACCACTTCGTATATGCGTATCACTATTATCACATCTTGTATAATAGATTATTATCGTGCTTGTATTACTATTCTATCTATTACTGCCTCCTTCATTTTACCACTCACTAGGTCGTTTTCTGACGACCCTGGGTTTGCGTGCCCAGGTTGGAGATCCGAGTTATCGTATTGTCAGATAGTCCATTGGATTCACATAGGAGACTTGTCCTCGAGACTCTTCGTAGGTTTCTTTATGATTTATTGCTGTTATCTTATTTATTCCTGTTTTTCTATATGTTATGATCACTAACCTTTTTCTACAGGTATTCTTGTACTTATTTCCTGCTGGAACCCTTGTGTATAAGGAAGCTATGTCATGTACTGAGGCTTAACGTACGCGTGAGTGTGTTTTCACCACGCATATGTACGTCGCCATAACGTCCCCGTACCTGCGGGATCGGGGCGTTACAGATCATGTAGCCGAGTATGATACTGTTGATGATGAGAATCAAGGACATGTTATTAGTGATATTCATGAATCCATTGCAGTTGCAAGAACTAGAAAAAAAATCACGTAAGCCTAGTTGGCTCACTACAGATATGATCGTGGCCTATGCTCTCCCAGTCGTTGAAGAGGCGATCCCGTCTACATATAGGGTGCTAAAATCAGTTCAGAGTCAAAGATGTAGAAGGATACCATGGCGGAAGAGATGAGTTCTCTATATAAGAACGACACTTGGGAACTGACAGAGTTGCCTAAGGGAAAGAAGTCAATTGGTTGTAAGTGGGTATATGTAAAGATACATGGATCTCTCAAAGGTGATATTGTATGCTATAAAGCCATATTGGTAACTAACGGCTACGCACAGTGAGAAGACATTAACTACAACGAGGTATTCTCATTTGTTGTAAAGCACTCGTCAATTCGGATTTTGCTGGCACTGGTAGCACAGTATGAGTTGGACCTTGATCAACTCGAAGTAAAGACCGCCTTTCTCCATGGCGATGTTGAAGAGAAGATCTATATGTCTCAGCTAATGGCGTTCAAAACTGTAGGAAAGGAGAATATGGTATGCAAGCTGAAGAAATCGCTGTATGGGTTAAAATAGTCTCCTATGCAGTGGTACAAGCGTTTTGACAGCTTCATAAGGGATAACAAATACACACATAGCCATTATGACCCATGTGTGTATTACAATAAATTACCCGGAGGAGAGTAAATCTATCTACTATTGTATGTAGACGATATGCTCATCACTTCTAAAAGCAGATCTGCAATAGATAAATTGAAGAAAGATTTGTCTTTCGAGTTCGAGATGAAGGATCTTGGTGAAGCAAAGAAGGTACTAGGCATGGAGATTGAGCGAGATCAAAGGAGTGGCAAGGTTAACTTGACACAAAAGGAGTATTTGAAGAAGGTACTTCAAAGGTTCAACATTAACGGTGATACGAAATCTGTAAGTACACTATTGGCTCCTCATTTCAAGTTCAAAACTACTATGTCTCCTACTACTTTGAAGAACATAAGTACATGACTCGTGTACTGTATGTTAGCGCAATTGGTAGCTTAATGTATGCAATGGTGTATTCAATGCCTGATTTGTCACAAGCTGTCTCGATAATTAGCAAATACATGCATGATCCCAGGAGGGGTCATTAGGAGGCAGTGAAGTGGGTTTTACGGTACATCAAGGGTACCACAGACATTGGCTTAGTATTTGAGAAGGATTCTACAGGTAAGCAGGAGTCTGTCAAATATGTTGATTCTGACTATGCAGGAGACCTTGACAAATGGCGGTCTACAACGGGGTATGTTTTTACATTGTCTCAAGTACCGGTGAGTTGGCGCTCTATTTTACAGTCTACCGTTGCATTGTCGACTACAGAGGTCTAGTACATGGCCATGACGGAGGCTATGAAAGAGGCGATATGACTTCAAGATTTGCTCAATGACTGGGGATTGATCAGGATCTGTTGAAGATCAACTGTGATAGCCTGAATGCTATCTATTTAGCAAAGAACCAGGTGTATCATGCAAGGACGAAACACATTGACTTCAGGTTCCACTTTGTTCGAGAGATTCTTGATGAAGTTGACATTGAGCTACAAAAGGTTCACACAAAGGAGAATCTCGCGGATATACTTACCAAGGTGGTTTCGGGAGTGATATTTACACATTGTAAAGAGGTTCTCCATATCCTTCCAGTTTCTTGAGCTCGGTGGAGCTCGTTTGGATAAATTATAGATGGCTTGATCCCTTGGGCAAGGTATATACGCAGCCACACAGGTGCAGCCACTTTGAATCGAGTGGTACTGTGTTGAGTTCGGCTCAGATTTGAGAAATCTTCGCCGAGGTTTAAAATTGTAAGGGGAGGGAGATAAAAAGTTATGATAGAGTTTTTAACTCATCGAAAGAAATAATGCGGAGATCGGAATCCAAAAGGGAGTAAAAAGGCAGTCCTAATGCAGGCCAGCAGTAGCCCGGTCGACCGGCGTGCACAACATACACAAGCGCAGCTCAGTCGACCGCCCGGTCAACCATAGGAAGGAGAACGGTCGACCGGAACGGTCGACCAACTAGCATGCCCAACTTTCTGTTGGGTTTGGTTAACCGACCGGTCGGCCGAAAGGATGGGTAGGTAGACTGTCCGATCGGCCGATAGGCGAATCTGCTTCCCTGCTCAGATTCAGACTTCGTTTCTGAAAAGGCCTCGAATCTAATTGTGCTTTTCTAAAACCCTGAGACTCTCTGAATATAAATAAAGAGGTAGAGCCCTCATGAATTGTATGTAAGAAAAAACCTGTACTTGATTGTTGAATAAATAAAATTTCTCTTCCCCTTGCCCCGAAGACGTAGGCAAATTGTCGAATCTCGTTAAATATTGTGTTTGTTTTCTCTTTTGTTTATTATTCTTTTTTTCTTTAGGGTACTTCTCTGCTGCATCTCTCTCTGTTAGTTGGGGTTTCTCATTGATTGTTGTCAAGGTGCGCGCAACACCAGGGCCTCTACTAGTCCCCTGCCTCAGCTTGGGAGTCTTGAGTTTTCCTTCTATCTGTATAATAATTTCTGGCACCTTCTAGAGTTTGGCGGCACCATCAGAAAGAGGACCAATTTAAAATCATACTTCTTTGCCCATTGTACAAATTCAGATGATCCAGTAGAAGACAAATCACCATACCCATCACTTCCAATTGATTCATCTTGCTGCTTTTTGCCCTAAAGATTAGTCTCCATATAATCCTTGCCTTTACCAAGACTTTCATTATTCGACAGAGCTACCAATTCTACCTCCTTCACCACCTTTAGACAATATGGAAAGGATGGATACATCAACAACAATGTAAATGTAAATCCCAGCAAAGATCTTGAGTTTGCAAGGAATATCATTGGAAGACCTACATTCTATGAGCATGATGACATCAATATACTGAGATCCATATAAAGAGTCTTCATCTACTTCAACCATGTTACCAAAACTTCTCACAACATAGTCCAAACTATGTTTGGTCCAGATACAAGGAGAAACCGAAGTAAGCTTAATCCAAACCTTCACGCTTACTTTGTTCATCATAATCCCCCTCTAGCCCAGATCACTGTCTCACTTTGATACCTCATCCGCCAACTGTAATCACCCCAAAGCTACAATTTCTTGCAACTTTTCAACAGGCTCAATCTTTATAAGAAATTCATTGTTTGGAAATGGCATTGCGCATGGCCAATTTTGCAAAGTGAATTCAATTTTTTTTTTTTTTTGGAGAAAATAAAACCATGAGGCCTAAAAGTCCCGGGGTTTCATTAATAAACACTTCACGAAACAATCACAAGAATGAAGGGTATAAAGATGCAAAGATACAAAGTTGATCCTTCAATAAAAAGCAATTCCAACAAGAAGTAACTGTAAGTCCAAAGGTCATAACGACCAATTCCAATAAAAAACAATTCCAAGCCAATTCAAGTTTACTCTTGGAAACCATCAAATCATCCACAAAAGAAATAATGGCATATTCGCAAAAGTTATGAGATGATTCTACCATTTCCTTGGAAAAATCAAGAGAAGCACAGAAACCCTCGGTTGTTTCTTCTTTCTGCCTCATCCCTCAGCCCTTGGTAGATTGCATTGGCTACCACACAAAATACCCTTGTTATTTATCAAATCAGCGTATCAGTTGTTTACCAAATATCAGCCAATTTCCAAAGTACAAGCAATTCATGGTGATCCAAAAAAACGTTGTGCAAAGTACAACTGGAATCAAGGACTTCCTTTGGATGTTTCTACTGCATCATTTCTGGCTAATAAAGGCCTCTTATCCTCTAGTGTCTTCCATTGTGCAAAGTTCAAGAGGAAACTCATGATCATTGTTTTTTTCCAATGTTATATGCTTAAAGACATTCAAATGCACTTGCAGCAATACGTTACGTTAAGAATTCCTTTCACATAATGTGCTGAAGTTCAACATGGTTGATCTCTCTCCCATCTAAACATAACTGGCTAAAGGTCTATTAAGGGACTGTTGACTGCCATTTCATTTACCCCTGTTCTGCAACGAAAGCTACAATTCCATTAGATTTGTGCCATAAGATTTTCTTTCTTGTATAATTGTATTGAGTTCAATGCAATTTCAAGATTGGTAACCATCTCTGTATTATTATACAGCACATGTATTATTATACAGCACACTCAAATTTACTATTCAATGTCATAATAATATTTCAGAAACAAAACCAGAGTACAAATGACCTTTTTCAAGTCTACACTGAGTAGATGGAAATTCATGGGCGGGTGACTACCTATATTCACCTCAGCCATTTTTTTCCATAACACAATCAAAACTAAAATCCTAGCACAGACCTCTTCAACACCACCCCTTTGGTGGTGCTCTCCTCTGCCATTATATACTCGGCACAAGCGGAGACAGAGACAAGGATGAGAACAAGAAGAAGAAGGAGAAGGAGAAGAAGAAGAAGAAGAACAGTAGCTCAGTAAGAGAACGGTCGGCGAGGACTATTCCAAAAGAGGCCCAGCACGACACCGGAGGAGAGTATACAACATAGACTTGAAAGTAGACTTCGTAGTTATTGGAAGTTAGACAGAGGAAGTGAGATGTCAGAATTGGGAGCCTGAGAAAGTCTGGCCGAAGTTCCAGTTGGGAGGGGCGACGTTATTGGAGGTGACCGAGTGGCCATCGCTGTTGGTAACGCGGAAGGAGAGGGCCTGGCCGTTGAGGTTGCTGCCGCTCTGCCAGTTCTGGCCCCAGTTCCTGCTCATTGGCTGCCACCCAGTTCTTGTGCCTTTGATGGATACAGAGACGACGTCGCCGGCACCGCCCACGTTGGTGATCAAGACCAGGTTGAAGTAGGAGTGGCCGTTGATGGTGAACCTGATGCCACCAGACTTCTTGCAAGGTACCCTGTGATGCACAAAAATAGAAATTTTTTTGATCAGTCTTTTATATGTTATTCGGTCAGGTCAGCTTCAAGTTTTTCTTTGATGGGGAAACCAGAGTTGGTATGAATGTGAAAAATGAAAAGTAAGTTTTCTTTTATCTCAAAAGGGAAGAAGAAAGATTCTAAGAATGAGAACTGGTACGTATGTTGAGGGTTTTGGTATTGTGATGTTGAAACCTTTCTGATTGTAAGAAGTTAAATGTTTTAATGAGTTTAAGCAGTTCATGGAAGTTTTTTTTCCTCCTGAAATTGTATAACTGGTTGATATGCATAAAGACAATAGGAACCACATGGACGTGAAACATCAAGGACAAAAAAGTTTGGTCTTTTGGGTGTTGGAATTTGGAAATTTTGAAAGGATACAAGGCAGGAAAAGTTTGAATTTCATAAAGCAATAAGAAAGGAGTATAAAGAAAAGATGATAGCAACACAAAGTTAAATAAAGGGTTAAAAAGATGAATTCCTTGAGGCCTGCTATCATCTATTAGTAGAAGAACTCTTTTGGGCAAAAGTGAGAGGGACAGTGTCACCGGTGAGTCAAAAGTCATAAAGATTTGAACTTTCCGTGAAGGAAAAAAAAAAATATATACCTTCTGAACTGAACAGGGACAATCCCTGCTCTGAACTTGGCAATCTGTTGGAAGACAGGCTGAGAGAGATCAAAGTGCTGCTGTGGGGGATTGCACCACCCCCCTGCATTGTTTGGGAGAGCATTGTTTGGTGGGCAGAAGTTGGTGCCAGTGACCACAATGGATCCGGGGAGACACCACTCAGGATCGTTCACGCATTTGATCTCATAGCACGCCCCGCAGCTCAACCCGTTGTTGAACAGAGCAGTACTCAGCGCCGCTGTGTTAGTCCCATACCCCTGGCTGTAGAGATTCCCATACCCACAAGCTCCTCCTGCAATACATATCGGCATACAAAATCAATCAGACGAGAGAGAGACTAGTAGTAGTCCAAATCCATTGTGCAAGGGGGCTTTCGGCTTACCCATTGTTCCGGAAGCATCACCGCCTCCATAGAAGGTGGCGTGCGCGCTAGCCCACCCGCCACTGGCTCCTTGGACAGCTTCAAACATGGTGAGAAGAGCGAGTAGCAAGAGCCCGAGAAACTCCATTTTCTCTTCAACCAAACACAACAATGCGAGGCTTCTTGAAAAGGTAAGAAGAAAAGAGGGGGATTTGTAGGCTACTAAAGATTGAAGAAGGGGGAGAATGAGAGATTGAGAGTGAGGAAGGTGGGAGGGAGGAGAGGTGTATTTATAGATGTGAAGAGAGGAAATGAAGGGGGGAGGGGAAAAAGTTTTAACTCAGGAAAAATTAGCAATTCGGCCAGTGGAAGAAAGAGTATCCTAACAACTAACTGAAACTAAACTGCTCAGTGACTCCCATATTTTTTAAAAAAATTAGCCAATGGCACAGTTTTCATACCTTTATTTAACTAGACTTCTATTGTAAGCTAATTACTTTGAGGTCAATGTAGTGCAGCTGAAGTAGTGTATGAATAATAAGAAAAGTGTAAGCAAGTAAGCAAGCCTTTTGTGCTGTTTTACTGTATTCTGGCTTTATTTTGATGATAATGCAGCAGGTGAAGCTTTTGAGTTTTCTAACTAAATTCTATGTATCTTATCTTTTGCAGATAAATTCAGATGCTGGCAAACACTAGTGTGGGGACCTTTTGGAGAACAATAAAAGCACAGGGCTGTGGACTTTTCAAGAGGAAGGCATAAAAGGCAGACAACTTGGTAACTGCTCTTTTTGGTCTGCTGCTTTTTACATACTTTGGAATGAAATGGTGAGATCAAATTGAACTTTATCAAGCTCTCTCGTTACCAAACTCTCTCAACTAATTAACAACATTATCAGTATACTGTTTTCGATTGATTAGTTTAAGAAGAGAATCTTAGTTCAGAAGTTCGTAATAATTAGGGAGAACCTTTACAAGTAAAACGCGGTTTACGCGTGAAATTATTCTAATCGACGTTCTCGTCATTTAACTATGATAGATGCTTCCATGCACATGGGTTAAGCCTTTTAGATTTGAATTATTCACTCCACAAATTACACTTGACAGCCCAAAACCCTGTTGGAAATTGATGTCTTGACTTTTTGAGCCATCCGTGAATAAAAAAAATGAAAAAAAATCCAGGGTTTAAGAATTCGATAAACATCATTAGGCGAAGTCCCTGGCCTCAAATTCAGGATCGTAAAGGGTTGAGTGCAGGGCATGTGGCAAGCAAACCCGTTCTGTTGAAAGAAAAATATGGGAAATGACAGTAATCTGTTCATATTTTTTTTGCTTGTGATTACAGTTACTTGCAGTAGTAGTACCATTTCTCTCCCACTTCCCTTTGCATTCTACTTCCTCTTTTTCTGAACTCTGAGCTGTATCCATATCAGAAATATGCTCTTCATCTCATATAATCTCATGTGGGTGCAACCTTAAAGTATGGACCATAGAATTGG
This sequence comes from Agave tequilana, assembly GCA_038442645.1. Lineage (NCBI taxonomy): Eukaryota > Viridiplantae > Streptophyta > Magnoliopsida > Asparagales > Asparagaceae > Agave > Agave tequilana. Next base: position 87,951 of record JAVJIF010031341.1, read on the forward strand.
TTGTAGTCTTTACAGCTTCACTAATCCTGCATCTGAAGCATCAAGCATCATATACTCATTCCCATGTTATCGAACCGATCATTTCGTTTAGGCTTCTAACTCACGCAATCTCTTTCATCAGATTGTGTTAATGAAAGTGTTCATATGGAATCTTAGGTTGTTTGCTTGTTTGCCCATTGCTTTTACTGCTGGAGTGAAACATGGAGGGTTAACTTTGATCTTGTGTGGTGAAAAAAAGGGGAATTGTTATCGGGTTTTGGATCGGGCACAAATTACAGTCCATTAAACGCGCAAATCTTGTACTTGTTACCATGTTTTCGTGTGATCTCGATTCTCCTCCATTCCATAACCATTTTTTGATAACTGGGTGTGGAGATTTTCTAGGGCTTTTTTTCTTTTTCCATTTTCTTTTCTTTTGATAGAAAGTGTGTTTTTGAAAGTGATGCACTGTTAGTCACTATTGGTGTTTGTTTACATAAATGTTGATTTTAGAAGTGTGAAAGTGTCTTTCATCTATATAAGAGATCTTGCATTTTTTTTTTACTTCGGCTTTAAAGAGTCCCAAGCGCCTACTGAAGAAAGAGAAAAGGTGGGGTTTTAGATTTTGTTAAATACTAATATATTGTTGCCACATCAGTTTTTTCACAGTTTCAATTTTTTTTCTTGTATGCAAATAAACCCTTTTTTTTTAATAGTTTGCTCATAAGAAAGTACTTTCACACCTGCAAAAAATAAAATCACTTCCACGCTTCAACCCCTTTTCTAGATAGCCAAGCACCCCCGAGATGTTTGAGAAGAGAAAGGGTTGATTCTGAAATTTACCTTTATTTTGTTTGTTTCTATAGGGAGTGAGGAGATAATATACATAGAAAGAGTTTTTTAACTCATTGGAAGAGAGCGCAGAGATCGGAGTTCAGAGGAAGCGAGAACATAGTGATTGTTATTCATTTTTGCATATTTTACCACATCCATACCATGCATATTGTAAATAAAAATATGATTTTTTAATCTTTTTCTCTCTATTTTTTGCAGGTCCATATTCTAATTAGAAAAAGCCCAAAATCCCTTTAATTATCAAGAATTAAAGGAAAATAAATCAAAGTCCAAAAGAGAGCCCAAAGGTTGAGGCCAGGATCTGGGGATATCCACGCGCCAACTCAAACTTCCAGAAGGTCCACGTGGCTAACAACTTAACAAGAAAATCGCAACAGAAATCTCAGCCTCAACGGCCAAGATCTTGCCGCGCTTTCCTGGATTTTGCCGCGTATCTGCGGCAGTTACAAGGCCGTTGAAGCCCGAGATTCTCTCCAACAACCTGGGTTCTAGATACTTCTCTCTGAGGCTATAAATACATCACCAGGGACTTCGCAAAAAGAAGAAGATAGAAGAGAGAGAAGAGAATAGGGAAAATATTGTATTTTGATTTTCCTCTAGGTTTTATTTCTCTTAGTCTTCTTCCTCCCTAGAAATTCTGCAAAAAGAGAGATTGTAAGAGAGAGAAAGCTTGTGTAAATCAAGGGTGACAACTTGTGAAGCAAGGTTTAATCCAATCTCCTTTCTCTACTTGAGCATTTTCTAGTACTTTACTTGCATTTCTTTCATTTCAAGCTTTACTTCAATTGCACTCTTATTCATGAATTGCTTTTCTTTCTTGTAATGGCTAGTAGCTAAATTCCTCTACATGACTAGCTAACAACTAATCTTGCTTAACTTCTAACTCTTGGGTGAATGCAATTACTTCATCTTGCAATTGTTGTGTCTATTTGATCCATGATGAAGATGATGGTTTATTTTCATGCTTGGCACTCTCTTGTTGTAAATCTCCATATGATTCATGTATGCCTCATTTAGAGCCTTGTCTTAGAACAAGTGCCTTGATGGAACTTGGAGATGGATCACCAATCATATGCTAATTGTTGTACAACTTCTTTACTTCAATTAATGAATGTTGTATCTTTTTCCTTAGCATCCCTTGAGTGGCTACTCTTTTGATTCCACCATTGAAAGTCTAACTTGAAGGCCTATGACATCAATGAGGCTACAAGATAAATCCAAGAATGATCAACCTACATCAAAGTGGGAAAGTAATTAGACCAACAAGCAAGACAAACGTATGCCGATGAGTCAACATGAGGCAAGCATCACCCTAACGGAGATTAGTAAGTTAGCAAGTTAGTAATGTTAGCTAGTCATGGCTCTTCTCATCTAAAAGTCTTCTACAAGTTTTTCCTTCTTTTAGTATTTCCAAAGCAAATCTTGTCTTCTATTCTTTTCATTTTATTTCATAGTTTTCATTCCATGTACACACCAACCACCAATTCTTTCATTTCTTTTTCCATGTCTTTTGCATTCTTTTAAAACAAAGAAGAATCTTCGTTTTCTATCTTCACATTAAACCGTAAAGCTTCCATCGTGAGCTCTCCCTGAGGATTCGACCCGTATAGCTTGTGCTACTACGGTTAATTGGAAAGGATACATCGATCATATTAAATACATTGTGGAGTGATCAAAGCACCTAAGGTTGACTCTAAACCTACTTTCTTTTGTTAAATATCTGTGCAACTTCACACTATACTCCTTTTCCCAATCAAATTTTTGGCGCCGTTGCCGGTGGTGGTCGGATTGGTCCAAATCAAGAAGATAATATGCATTTTTGAGTGCTAGTTTCCCCACCAATCAAAATTTTTGGCGCCGTTGCCGCGATTCCACAGCCAAAGCCGCGGATCCCCGGCAACGGCGCCAAAAATTTTGATCGGTGGGGAAACTAGCACTCAAAAATGCATATTATCTGAAATCAATAAAAAGCTCGAATGTGCTTAGTGTACCCTCGATACTTCCGTTATAGCATTGGCTTAACGGGTCGTATCCACAGGGAAGGGAGGCGATAGAAGCATTAACAGTCTCTATTCACGTCAGTTGTTAATACTTCTTCTTTGTTGAAAGAATGAAAAAGAAAAGAAAAGAAAATCCAAAATGCGGTAGGTGAGGAGAGCGATGGAAACGGCAATGTGAAAACAAAATAGAAAAGTGGTTTGGAGAACAAAATATAAAAGGAGATGAAACAAGGATGAACTAAGAAGGCGGTGAAAACATCGATGGGAAAATAAGAAGAGGAGCTTGAAAACGATTTCTAAAACAAACTAAAAGAAAACTCATGGATACTAACTACTAAGTACTCCACTAACCATACTAACCTCTTCGAGATAGTTGCCTCACATTTTGATCCTCGGCCATCACAATCCTTGGATACAAGAAACGATACAAAGCATGGCTCATGGATGGTTCTTTACAATCAAAACATTGCAACAAGAACAAGCTAATACAAGCATCACTCATTACACTACTAGCATGAAATAAAAGAGCATGAAATAAAAGAGAGTTAGCTTGGTTAGCAAGTTAGCAAGTTAGCAAGTTAGATGTTAGAACCCATCATCTTTGGCCATCAATGGCTCTTGTAAGAACAAGGCCTTGTAGAGGCAACCCGATTCATGTGGATTATCAAGTAAGTGGTTAGATGGTTAGTGGTTAGTAGTTAGATTGCCATGAGAAGAAAAAGTTAGCAAGAAATCATGTTAGAAGGTGAAGGAGATTACAATGGAGGAGAAAGGAGGCACCTTTACATAGAGTGTCACTCTCTATTACATCAATCCCTTACTTTCTCTCTCTCTATGAATCACTCAGCCCTACTACAATGATCTAAAAATAAAGAAAAGAAAATACAAGAAATGAAGAACACTCACCTACACTACAGTAAAATCTGGACCTACTCCTAAAAACGAAGACTGCCCTCGGTTTGGCTCTCTGCAGGGCTATTTATAGGGCTCAGAAGGATCCAGAAGACGAGACGGGGCCACGCGTCGAAAATCGACACGTGGCTCCACAGGATTGCCGCGGATCCGCAAGGATTGCCACGGATCCGCGACAATACCAGGGACTCTGGTCCCTGGTTTTGGTCCGTGGCTCCGTCTGGCTTCGAGACACTTCTGGTATATTATGTTTCGGGTAAATCCGACTGCAGATTCGTCTGATGTGCGCAAGAGGCTAGATTCAATGAATCTTCTAGATAATCCCTTACTTGGCCTCCAAGTAATGCGGATTTAATTACCCTTAATTGGGTCTAATTAAGCTCTTATTACACCTTTGCCCTTGGACTTTGGATTTACCTGCAATTAAGACCAAAACACGGTTTAGACCGACAATTTATTCATAAATCTGTGAGAGAATGCGACATAATAATGCAGAATTGTAGACTAATCACATAGTTCGAAGCAGGCCAGGCGAGCCCTGTCGACCGTTTGGTCGACCAACGTGCACGATGTGCCCGATCGACCGTGGTCGACCGTGGCTAGGGAACGGTCGACCGAGGCGGTCGACTGACTGGCACAACTTGAGCTTCTGTTGGTCCCGGTCGACCGACGAACAGGGTCGGTGGACCGGTCGACCGACCGACTGAGGGACAGGGTCGGTGGACCGAGCGGTCGACCGACAAGCGAATTTCCTCTCTTGAAATGATTCAGACTTCTTTTTTGTTTTGGAGTCAAATATAATTGTGGTTTCCTAAAACCCTGAAACTCTCTGGCCATAAATAAGAGTTAGAGCCGTCATGAATTGTATCCCTAGTATCCCTCTAAAATTCTCAATGAACAACTTGTAATTGATTGTTGAATCAATAAAAACCTCTCTCCCTTTCCTCGAGGATGTAGGCAAATTGCCGAACCTCGGTAAATATTGTGTTGGTTAGCTTTCTCTCTTATTCTTGTTTTCTGGGTACTTCTCTGTTGCATCTATCTGAAAATACACCTAAAGGGGGGATGAATAGGTGTACAAGCTAATCCAATGCAAATAATGCGGAATTAAAAACTATTTATGCAAACTAAAGTTATTAAGCTAAACACACAAAGTATAATATAAGAGTGTAGCTGAATTCCTGGTGAAGGGTTCTGAACTATCTCCTCAAGATTCCTCTAAATTGAGAGTTGAGATGCCACTATGGCTCTCTTGGTTGAGTACAAGTGTGAGCAAACAATCCCAAGCATATAACAATTAAGCACAAGATATATTAAGCATCTAAAGAGATAAACAATGTAACCATACAAGATATGTAAACACAAATGAGAGAGAGAAAGAGAGCAATCACAAACACGGGAGAATTATTTCGAGGTTCGAGCACCCTTGCTCTACGTCCTCGCCTTCAACACTATGAAGGATTTCCACTAGAAACGATCCCGCAATGTCACTCGATGTCGCAACACCTACAACGAGTTCACACTAGAACTCTTGGACTCACTAGTACGTCTATTGTTCCCGTAAGAACAACACACGCAAGCACACTAGCTTGTCGAGGCCGCACCTCTTACAACTCCTCCAACCACACGTCGGAACACTTGGTGATCACTTCACTTAATCACCACAAAACACTTCATCACCGAGGCCACAACCTCTACAACTCCTCACAATATAAGGATGAAATCTTCTGATCACTTCTCTTGATCACAAAAGTAACTCTCACAACAAAGATCCTAGGAGGATTGATATAGCAATGGAAAGCTCAAGTTTGTGTGAGAAAAATTAGGATAGATTTGTGGTGAAAAACTCAAGAAATCTCTTTTGAAAAATACTCTTGAAAACTCTCCTTTTGATATGAAAATATTATCCCTAAAACAAGTGGAGAAAAACCCTAAGAGATGTAGGAAGAACTGGCTTTAAAACTCTCTTGAAATCTTATACAAAATAGCCCAAAACAGTCCCCTTATATAGGCTTCAAAAATATAGTCGGGGTTCAAACTACAGGTCAGAATGACTTATCGGTCGACCGGCCAGTCGACTGGCCAACGGTCATATTTTTGATCGTTGGGGCCTGCCGGTCGACCGCGCCCTGGGCATGACCTGCCGGTCGACCGCCCGGTCGATTGGGGCCAGATCCAGAGAGCAAAGCTCTCTAGACGGTGACTGCCCGGTCGACCGGCCCTCAAGCCAAAGGGTCGTGCACGTTTCTGTGCATATTGGTCGACCACCCGATTGACCAGCAGAAGGCCAGGTCTGAAATTTTCAAGATAAAAAACTTGATTTTTAAAACTCTTATAAAATCACATAAAATCTACAAAAATAAGTTCATTGAAATACTTTGAAGTACAAATATGTGTGATCAAAAATCAACACATAATACAAACTTTTTGAACCATTTTTGTAATATAGAAATTTTGCCTTAAATAAAAATCCGTATTTTTCAAATTCAATCTTTAATTTGAAAAACGGTTTATTCAAAACTTCTCCAAATACAAAAATAAGATATTTTAAACACTTTTGAAGCTAAGTGTGTATGGATATGATCCAATACACATATGAGATGAAATATCTATATTTTTGACAATAAGCTCTAAAATAAGTTTTGATAAATACAAAACTTAAACATATGATATAGAAACATCAAATAAGTTTTTCTAAATATTTGAACCAACAATGTGTATGGATGATATCCAAAAGACATATAAACCATATAAACTTATTTTGATGAACTCTATTCATGGAACATAAAGATATATACTATGAAGCTCAAAATCAAAACGGTATTTTGTAAAATCAAAACTATTTTAAAAAAACACATGTAAATCTTGTGTGTGTGTGTGTGAGCTTGAACAATTCACAACTAATCTATCTTTTATATTTTATCTAAAATACAAAATCTTAACACTTACAAACTAGACTCAAGTCTTCACAAAAATCTTCTCTTGAAATCTTCTTCTTCAACTTGACTTGGTCCAAACCTTGATTTAATGAGCTAGACTTCTCTTGAGTACTTGATGCGATCTTAATGCGCGAGCTCTTGAATCAACACGTGCTAGTTTCAAAACTTGACTTCGAATCTTTTATTGAAGCTAAACACCGACTAAGATCTTGATCAAATATCTGAAACTATATAAACACAAGATCATTAGTACTATAACTACATGAGTTAATCATCATCAAAACTAAAGTGATGGGCCTTTGGGCTAACACTATCTCTATTGGTGGATTCCTCATTAGTTGCTGTCTCGCGCGTAACAAGTGGTATCAGAGCATCCCAGGTTTGTCGTGGGATTGTGTGTCGATTCTAAGGGCATTGGTGGCTATTTGGCGGAGATCGTATGTCGATCTCGGAGCAGCGTTGGGACTGTTCGTGAAATCGTGTGTCGATCTCATAACAGTATTTGGATTGCTTGAGGAATCAAATTTGGTAGAGTAGATCGCTTCAGAAACTCTTTGAGGGTTTCGCTTTGAGGTAAAGATCTTACTTTATCTAGTTTTTTGATCTAACTCTGTTTGTTTTTCTGCATTGTTTGAGAAATCAATTGAGAAGATGGCTAAAAATAGTACATTTATAGTGAAATCTGTGAATCTACATCCATTGAGGATTGATGTGGTGAAGTTCGACGGCAAGAACAACTTTGGTATGTTGAGATGTGAGGTAATAGATGCATTGACGGCACTAAACCTCAAAGACACTCTATGATTGGAGAAAAAAATACGAGATTACTAATGTAGAGGATTGGGATAAGATGAACCAAATGACGTGTGACTTGATAAGGTCTTGTTTGACGTAAAGTATCATGTGTTGCATGTTCTGCAAGGCAACTGTGGGAGACCCTAGAGAAAAAATATCAGAAAAAGAGTATCGAATCACGGTTGCAGTTAAAAAGGAGGCTTTATCGCTTCCAGATGAAGAGAGGAATCTCCATGGACGAGCACGTGAATAGCTACACAAAGCTTCTTACAGACTTAGTTAATGTGGATGTGAAGATCGATGAAAAGGATAAGGCGGTGATTCTATTGAATTCTCTTCCTAAAAAAGTATGAGACCTTTACTCTTACATCGATCAATGGAAGACAAACACTTAACTACAGTGAGGTATCAACTGCTCTTGTGAATTATAAAGTAAGGAGGCAGGATAGATTATCTTCTTTTGGGAGCACATCAGCAGAGACGTCGGGGGTAAGAGGCAAAAGTGATCAAGACAGATCAAAGTCTAGGTCGGGTTTTAGAGATATGAAGAAGAACTAGTGCGCCTTATGCAAAAAGGTAGGGCACTGGAAGGTTGATTGTCCAAAGGCCAAAGTAAGAAGAAGGAGTCGAAGACCGAGGCAAATTTCGCACAGGTGGTCAGTACTCATGCCAGAACTTCACAGGCGAATGAATCAGACTCAGACTCATCGGTATTTGCTTTCTCCATTACTACTCATAATGTTGGTTACTCAGGTAATTCTGAGTGGATCTTAGATACATGAGCTACCTATCATGTGTGCCCGAACGAGAATTGGTTTTCTAGCTTTGAGAAGCTAGATGGATATTTCATTATCATGGGTGATGATCATCGTGTAATGTGGAAGGGATAGGTACAGTCCGTATTAAGATGTTTGATGGGATAATACGAGAATTGAAGGAAGTGAGGTATGTACCTCAACTCAAAAGGAATCTTATCTCAGTTTGTGTTTTAGAAACGTTGAGTCTTCTGGTATCTATACGAGATGGTGTTCTCAAGATGACCAAAGGCTCAATGGTGGTTATGAAGGGCGTCCACCAAAATAATCTATACTACTTGAAGGGTAGTACAGTTACAGGTCAGGTGGAGACTTCTATTTTTTTCAGATGATGTTTGTACACAGGTCTGAGGCTCGAACATGGAGGAGAAAAGTCTTTGCAATTTCTAGTAAAGAAGGGATCAGTGAAAGGTGCATCTATTTGCAACATGGAATTGGGTGAATATGACGTTCTGGACAAGAAGAAGGTGAAATTCAGCACCACTTCTCATCACTCTGAAGGTCTTCTTGATTGTGTTCACATAAGTATTTGGGGACCTGCTAAGACTACATCGCTTGGAGGTCATCGGTACTTGTCTCTTTTATTGATAATTTATCTAGGCATTGTATATCTCATGAGACAAAGGTTTGAAGCCCTAAGTATGCTTGTGAAGTGGAAGGATATGATGGAGAAATAGGCTGGTAGGAAGATCAAAGAGTTACAAATTGATAATGTTGAAAGATACAAGAACCAATTTCTACAATTTGGCCAGAACACTGGTATTATTACTCACTTCACAAATGGATTATATGGGTTGGCTAAGGAGATTAACAGTTCCTTGTTGGAGAAGACTCAGTGTTTGTTATCTAATACATGATTAGATAAATCATTTTGGGCCGAGGCGTTTGTATATGATAGCCATCTCATAAATGGATTGTCATTGACTGCGATAGGAGATAAAACTCCTCTGAAAGTTTGGTCTGGAAAAGTTACTCAAGATCATGATTTATTATGGGAATTTGAAAGTCCGGCTTACTTTAGTGCCAAAGATGGCAAGGTAAATCCACAAGCAAAGAAGTTTGTATTTTTGGGTGTCAAAAGAAATATGAAAGGTTACAGGTTATGAGACCCTGAAAATAAGAAGATTGTGTTGAGTCAGCATGTAACATTTGATGAGGCTTCACTGTTGAAGTCTATCATCTCTCAGCAGGTGGAGAAATTGTAGACCAAGGATGTATCGCAACGGGTGGAGGTTGATGCTACTCCATAACCTCCAGTTGGTTCGAATCAGTGAGGACTTCACCGGATGGAGATCATGTAGCCAGTTTTGATTCTGAACAGGTTGAAGATATTGACGAGAATGTCAAATTATTTGCAGCTATTGAAACTAAGATAAATCCACGAAGGTGGGTGAAGAAGCATGAATCTCAAGTTGGTGACCGCGACAAGCTCAAATTGAAGGTCGTTGTTCTCCGTGATGGTAGTAAGGAGGTTCATATGACTCAGTTAGTTCGATTCACTGTTGAAGATCCAATCACATGTGCTTGAGCTCAATGCACATTTCAATGAACTACGGTTAGCTTGATCCCTTGGACAAGGTACGTAGGTATCCGTAAAGGCATAACCATTTGTTGATGCAGCCCGTATGAAACTATTTGGTGTATATGGGTTCTCGAGAAGCTGATTGGGACTTCACATTGAGGTAAAGAGTTGGACTTCAAATAGAGGTGAAGTGTTGTGATCTCGATGAACGTTTAATCTTCGGTGAGAAGATAGTTGAGCTTGCATAAAAGGGGCGTGCATCCAGTTTACTGAAGCCAATAATGGTGTTTGGTGTGCTCTACTCAGATTTGGTTGGATCCTCTTAAAGACATTTGAACTGGAGAGCTAGTCAGTTGGAGAGTCAATGTTCGCTCATGTTGGGTTCTTCTTGAGGTCATTTGGAATGGTGTTTCATTCAGTTGCTGAGTTGTTGACACGTTCGTTGGTCGGCTTTTATGGTGTTGTTTCTCTTTGGTGGAGTGTTGGGAAGGCATATATGTTGCATTCTGTTTGGATAGCGGAGCTGAAATTGGAATCTTATAATTGATATTGGAGTTTAGAGAGTATTTCTTGAGGGGACGACAAACTCAATTTGGATCTGGTGTGATCAGTGAAAATCAATTGTATGTGTGCTGGCGATTCATTTTGAAAGAACTGTTTCCTCTATTGGCCATCGATTTCGCCGAGATCGTGTGTCAATTTCGCCGAGATCGTGTATCGATTTCATTCATAGCGCTCAAGCCAAGATCGTGTATCGATTTCGTCAGATGTTCGTTGGAGTACGGCTCAGATTTGAAAAATCTTTACTGACTTGGAGAATTGTAGGGCGAGAGGAGATAAGAGGAGAAAAAATACATCGGAAAATTTTTTTAAACTCATTGGAAGAGATAGCGCAGAGATCGGAGTTCAGAGGAAGCGAGAAAACAGTTCGAAGCAGGCCAGGCAGAGCCCAATCGATCGTCCGGTCGACCGGCGTGCACAACGTGCACATGCATAGCTCGGTCGATCGCCTGGTCGACCGTGGCTAGGGAACAGTCAACCAACTGGCACAGCTTGAGCTTCTGCTGATCCCGGTAGACCGAGGGACAGGGACCGACGGACGAATTTCTTCTCCTGAACGGATTCAGACATCTTTTCTGTTTTGGAGTCAAATTCAATTGTGATTTTCTAAAACGCTGGGACTCTCTGGCTATAAATAAGGGTTAGAGTCCTCATGAATTGTATCCCTAGTATCCCTCTAAAATTCTCAAGTAAAAACTTGTAATTGATTGTTGAATTAATAAAATCTCTCTCCCCCTTGCCTCAAGAACGTAGACAAATTGTCGAATCTCGTTAAATATTGCGTTAACTAGCTTTCTCTCTTGTTCTTGTTTTCTGGGTACTTCTCTGCTACATCTATCTCTATTGGTGGATTCCTCATTGGTTGTTGCCTCGCGCGCAACAGTTTCAAGTTAGAATCCAGGTTTGACTTTAAAGAATATGTTTGTTATGATGAGTACAAAGAAGCAGTGACCTTACTATTTATATGGCAATGAGACAGATGAGGAGAGAGAGAAGGGAGATCGGTCATAAGAGCGCTCCGTAATAGTGCTCAGGCCAAAAAAATAACTAAAAAAATTACCCTATCAGAAATTCAGGCAGATTCACACCCACAAGTCCTGATCTCGAAGTATCAATTTTTTGCTGAAAGCTAATGGTTTTGTAATTTGGAATCCAGCTCGCCTTAGCAAAAGAAATGGCGAATTGGGGAATCCGACACCAAACCACCTTAGTCAAAAATCTCCAGATTTCAGAAGAATTCAACTAAAATAAATTGGGAAGAAATATGGGAATAGAGCAACTTAAATTTGTTGCCAAGGGCTTCAGATAAATAGAAGAGGCAAAAATTAGTCAATTAGACAGCTACAAGTACTACTGTTGCTTTTAACTTTCTAGGATAAAAGATTGGCTTGAGTTATCTGTTGGATGTGTTTGAGTTGGAGGGAAAACTTGAGTTTCCTTCCTATTTGACTTTGGTTTTAATCTCACATTGGATAAAAGATGAGAGGTTGGGTAGTATATATACCAACTCCTCTCATGCTTATTGTTACGAGTGTTAGGCCATGGGCCACATCCCCATACGCGCGCGCGCACGCCGAAGCAAATCGGGCTGGGCCGGGTTCGGGTGGCGCGCGCCCATGACCTGCGAACATGAATGCAGTTCAATTCAGGGGCTTGTTGGACCTGCTATAGTTTTTTAGTTTTTATTTTTAATTTTTATTTAAAATTCTGTTGAGATTTTCAGGTAGAGTTGGACCCGTTCAAGAGAATCGGATCTGCACGTTGCAACCACTCGCGCATGATCACATATTCTCCCGAGCTGTTACAAACTGAAAGATTTGTAGAGAGTTATAAATACACTGTCTCTGCACATATCTTTTACATGAAACAGAAATCGATCTGCCCTCTTTCTCCCACAAATTTCTTACATTCTGCTGGAAAAAAAACTGTGTTCTTGCAATCGAGTTTTGGTGCTTTCTCAAAGCTGTTTATCCACTTACGGGCAACGAATCTTTGTCTGAACAGAGGCCTGACTCATCTCCTGAGTTGGGTGCTGGTATATTATCAGGGGAGTTTTTACCGTTAGGAGAAGAGGTCACTTTCAAGGTTCGGATGAGAGACCGGCTATCTTTCTTCTAGGGCAGTGCGTCTGCACGACTACGTCATCCCAGGCTAGCTTTTTATTTTTTTTAATTCTGTATTTTAGTTGCATACTTAGGACAATTAGTTTATTAGTTTTAAAGATCTATATTTGTTGCATGTTTTAATCCAGTTAAATATCCTACAATCTAGAAGAAAGATTTTTGATAATTCATACAATTAAATTTAAAGAACTATTTTATGCAATATAATTACTTGTCTGTTTCATGCAATTAATAATTTTCATGTAAATAAAAAAATTATCCCTGCAAGTAAAGATAATTATTTAAAACAATTATTTAAAAAAATCTTAAAAGAAAATTTTTGCATTCTTACAGTTTATATTTTACAAGTTCTTACCAAATTATTTAAAAGATTTTGTTTCAAATTTTCATTTTATCCTTAAAAGATTTGCATTAAATTTTTTTCATTACAAAATTGTTGTAATAAATCTTTCTAAACTATTTAGATCTTATCATAACATACTATTGTAAGTTATCCAGTTGTAAGATTTCTTAAAATCTGATCTGATTTTAATCTCTTTTATTTTCTTGCAAAGCAAAATCTATTTGTTCTAATTATTATAAGGCCAAATCTTTCAATATAAAATTCTAGAAAATCTGAATAACTTTATTCATTTGTCAACATCTTATTAATTTTTTGTTACAAAAGAAAATCTTTTACAATATAATTTAAATTATTTAAATCTTGTCTTATATATATATATATATATATATATATATATATATATATATATATATATATATATATATATATATATATATATATATATATATATATATATATATATATACACATTTATATATTATAAACTCATATTACAATTTTACATACATGCATCAATTAATTAACTGCTTCTTTCAATAAATTTGGCTAATTAAAATTGTTTAATTTTGTGATATTTGCTATAAGGATTATTTATTCTTGTAAGTCAATTACTAATTAATTCCTGTTAGTCTATTTCAAAATTTAATTTGAAAAATCTTTTGAAAATTATTATTGTTTTAATTTTGAATTAGGAAAATTAAAAGGACAAGTCTATATCTTATTATATCTTGCTTGAATTATTTGGCACATAATTAAAGAAAGGCTATATATTATTTTATGCTACAAAGTCTAATAAAAAAACTACCAATATAAATTAAATTCTGACATTATTAAAATAATTTTAAAATACAGAATTCAGGTAGCACATCACATCTCTATAGCCAACCTTGATTATTACAAGGGTGTCAAATCGGAGAAATTCTCTGGCACATACTTTAAGAGATGGGCAAGCCTGATGAAGTACTGGTTAACCACTTTAGGTCTCATAGCAATCATAGATGACACCATTCCTACACCTTCATCTGTTAGATCTTTTCCTGTTGAAACTCCTCCTACAACTCCATCCTCCTACATCTATTTGAAACTTAAGAAAATTGACTATCATTGTCTCCAAGAATTCTTAGCGCACTCTCTGATAGTCTATATGACATTTATTATGAATATAAGAGTGCTAAAGAATTTGTGTTGGCCCAAAGGCCTTCCACTCTAGTTTTGATGATGATTAACTCATGTAGTTATGTGTACTAATAATCTTGTGATTTTAGTTTCAGATCATTAATCAAGTTATTAGTTAGTGATTAGCTTCAACAAGATGATTTGGAAGCTTTCACATGTTGATTCAAGAGCCCGAGCGTCAAAGATCATATATAACACTTGCTCGGTGGATCATGGAGTTTTGGATCGAGTCGGCTTGGAGATTGCGCTCTACAAGAAGACTTCGGTACCATAGTTTAGTTTTGTGTTTAGATTCAAATTGTAAAGATTAGAATAGTATGATATGCTCAAGTTCACAACACACACGTTTCATGTTTTGGTTTTCGGTTTTTGGTTTAACCAATCTTGGTTTGCATGAATAGATTTTATATCAAAACAAGTTTACATGGTTTAATGTATATTAGATTTGTTCTATATACATGCATGCTTCAACTCTTAGACAACTTACTTTGATATACCTATTTCATGTGTTTTAGGTTTTGTGTTTTAACAAAATTTATTTTTGGAATTAAAGACAAAAACTATGATATATATATGTTTCATGTATATTGGATTTCTATCCATATGCATCATGCTTCAAAGTGTTTAAATATCATGTTTTCGTATTTGGAAGAGTTTTGGACAAAACGTATTTTCTATTCAAAATCCAAGTTTTAGAAAATACAGTTTTTGGTTTTTGGTAAAAATGATAAGACACAAAAATAGTTCATATTGATTGATATTTGAGCTAAACTTTTTACCACATGTTTATATATCAATGCAAAATGATAAAACTATTTTTGGTGATTTTTAGAAGTGTTAAAAGATTTTTCAAAATATTTTAAACTGTTTTTCTGGCCCAGTTTTCTGTTCCAGGCTTCAACCAGTCGACTAGTCTTCTGACCAAGTCGACTTGGCATGAAGTCGGTCGACCGGGTCGGTCGACCGACGTGCACAGATCTGTGCACGTTTGGCAGACACGGGACGGTCGACCGTCAGGGTCGACCGGATCTGAGAGCAGAGCTCTCTGTTTGTTTGGGTCGACCGGGGCGGTCGACCGGTAGCTGCCAACGGGCAAAATTTGACCGTTGGACGGTCGACCGGACCGGTCGACCGGCAGTGTATTTCTGGCATTTTCAGCTGCCAACGGCTATATTTTTCTGGGGGCTATAAATACCCCATTCATAGCCTGTTTTCTCTAAGAATTTTTGTGCGAATTTTTCCCTACTCACTGGTGTTTTCACTGCAATCAAAAGAAGTTTTTGAACTCATATTGAACAATCTATTTTGAGTTTTTGCTAGGGTTTGGAAAACCAAAGAAAAGGGTTTTTGGGAAAAGATTTTGATTGAACTTCTATATCTTGGTTTCAGTTTTTCCCAAGGATTTTCTTTGTGATTTTGATTTCCATTCCATTGGTTTTCTCCACACTTGAGCTAAAATCTACTATCTCTTCTATAGGATCTTTGTGTGGGAGAAAGAAATTGTTTGTGGTTGTTTGTTAGACCACCAAGTTATAAACCCTAACTTAGCTTGGCTTTGTGCCTTTCCCTCATTGTGTTGAGGAGGTTGTGCTATTGGGTTGTATTCCTCAAGTGGTGAGGTGATCCTTGTTTGCTTTGTGCTAATCCCTCAAGTTGTGAGGTGATTGTTTTGTTAGATTGGAGCTTGCCTCAAGGAGGAGGTTGTGGTTGTAAAGAGAGGAGTTGGGTACTCCTTGTGAGAGTTCTTTGTGGACTGGCTAGTGGATTAGAAATCTTTCGTGTGTCGAAGGCGGGGATGTAGAGCTGGGTGCTCGAACCTCGAAACATATCTTGTTGTTTGCGCTTGATCCATTGACTCTCTCTATCTCTCTCTTTACTTTGTGCCTTGCAACTATTCATATTGTGCATTCATAATTGCTTGGCTTGGTTGTGTGTGCATCACTTGTTGATTGCACTTGAGTATATTGCATTAAGTTTTTAAATTCCGCATTGAGTTCATAGATTAGCCATATCACCTATTCACCCCCCTCTAGGTGATTTTCAATTGGTATCAGAGCCTACGCTCCTGATATTTAGGTTTAACCACTTAGAAGTGAGATCTTGGTTTGCTAATCTTCATTTGCATTTTCATTTGCACTCATTTAGTTTGCACTCATGGATAGCCCTCCTATGTTTGACCATTTTAGACTTGATACTTGGAAGGTAAATATGAGTAGGTATTTAAAAAGCCTAGGACATCTAGTTTATCAAGCCTCCACTCAAGAATCATTCCCTAATAGTAGTAAACACAAAAAGGCTAATGCATTTGCACTTAGGGCACTTAGAGCATCTTATAGTGAACATCTTTTATCAGTGTTTGATCGTTATGACTCGGCTTTTGCAGTTTGGAGCTTATTGACGTCTCCCGAGCTTCCAAGGATTATCAACAAGATGAGGAGATCTAAGAGAGAAAAGTCCGAAGAGCATTGCTTCATGGTCCAAGGGAAAAACTCCCTTGAGGTACAATCGGATTCTCAAATAGATGATAGCTCTAGTTCCTATTGCCATGGTTATTTTGAAGTTTAATCCTTAAATTTGGAACTTGCTCAAAAGCTTGAAAATTTCTTGGAAAAACACAATCTTTTGAAAGAGGACAACCTTGTTTTGAAAAATGAATTAAAGGATTTGTGTTCTAATTTTGAATCGATTTTGCAAGAGAAGGAAGAGATCACTAGTGAACGTGACTCACTAAGATCTCAACTAGACCTTGCCCTTAATGAGATTGAAGTTTTGAAAAGCAAAAATGATTGTAATGATGTTGTAAAAAACAATGAGGTTTTATCTTCTAAATTGGATTTTGTTTTAAAAGATAACCTTGTTTTGAAAAATAAAATTGATTCAATTACAAAAGAATTGGATTTAGTTTTAAAGAAAAATGAATCTTTGTAAAATGAGATTGATATTCATGTTTGTCATGCTAGTGTAGCTTCTTGTTCTAGCACTCCTATTGCATGCTCCACTTTATCTTCCACTATTGAAAATGATATAAATGTTTTGAAGAAAAGTGTTGAATGTTTGGGCTCCACTTTGAGCCAATGCACATTGAATCATTCACGTTTGGAAACCTTGGTTCGCAAGAAACAAGGTCCATCTTTGCATGCACACCCTACACGGCATACACATGCTTTCCACGGACACAACCATGACATGTATGCTCATGTGTACATATGTACACATTGTGGTCGAAAAGGCCATCTTGCTAGATTTTGCTATGATCGTTTACATATTGAAAATTTAGCAAATAATCTTGTTTGGGTTAGAAAAGATACTAACCCCCGTGGACCCAAAAGAAAATGGGTACCAAAAACCACCTCCTTGACTTTTGATGTAGGTGGGAGCTCTCGCATCACGTGAGAGTATTGGTGCCTTGAGGTGGATGCGTTCTAAGCTTAAAAGAGAACCATTTGGATGCTTCACTCTCAAGGGGATTTGGTGGGAGGACTACCGTGGTTTGGAGAACTAGAGATGCACCTTCATCGGTTTTGGTATCATTCTCTAACTCCCATTTTTAATTGCATGCTTTTCATGTTCATCTATTCATAGCATGTCATGTTTTATTGTTCATTATGCTTATGTCATGTTGATTAGATTAGTGTTATACATGTTTAGTTACTTGAGACACCCATATTTTATATGGATCTTATCTTTGTGTTCTCACCTTGTTTAGTACTATCATGTATGCCCTAGATCTAATGTACATGCATATACATAATGATCATATGGATGTTTATGATGTTTTGTTTTGATGACTCATGTTTTATTGTTTCATGATTAGTATGATATTTGTCATGTTTATTAGACTTATGCTTTACATGATTAGTTGTTGAGACACCCATGTTTAGTATAAACCCATATTTTGTGTTCTCTTTATGTTTTAGCTATCATGTTAATCATAAATCTAATGCACATGTCTTTGTCATGCTAATCATATGGTTGACTATGACTTTTTGTTTTAATAATTCATGTTTTTGATTATTATGATTTTCATGTTGATTTGTATCCCGTTTTATGCTTCATGTTTTGACTACTTGCTTGAATGATAGTTTTCATTAAGACTAGGATTTATACTTGTACAACTAGTGAGCTACAAATAGACCTTTATATATGTTTGTACTTGAACGCTCATTTGTATTCACTTGATGTACTAGTATAGTCTAATTTTGATGATTCTTGCATTTGACTTGTATTCATCATTTTACATATTGTGTTTTAACTTCATGTATATCTCCATCTTGTCCAAACTATCATTTATACATATACATCCTTGAGCCACGTGCCTTCATGCATATACTTTTGTGGACTCATTGTGTTTAGGATATGTATGTATACTTTAGTTTGTACATGACATACATATGCCTTGAAGTTTAAATTGTTTGGATGAATTTCATGTTTGCTAGGCGATTTCACATTTATGATGAAGTTCATGTTTTTTAGATGATTTCAATTGGTGATTTCACATCCTAAATGAATTTCATGTTTTCAATATTGAGCTTGATTGTCCATTTTCATGTTGATATGTTTCTCACAATACTTGTACACTCACCTTATTTAATATTTTCTCATGACTTATTTTTTATGAGTACAATTTGTGCTATATGGATTTTGAGTGTTTTAGTGCCATGTGGTTTACATGTGTCTTCATGAAAAATATTTTTGTTATTCCTTATTTGAAGGATCTCGTTCTAGTTGATTCACATAACTAGTTGTGATATTCTTCCTTGGTAGTAGTTTTTAAACATACTATATTTGTAAACCTATTTTTGAAAACCCCTACCATCAAAGGGTGGTTGGATGGGAGACCATGCTCTTGTATGCTTTATTATGAAAATCATTTTAAACTTGATCATGTATGGGAGGATAGGAATATGATGTATACACTTGATCTTATTGTTGTTTCAGTTGGTATCATTGAATTCTTTCAATTGGTATCAATCTTGACATTTCTTGTATACTCATATATTTGTATGTATGTATGCTTTCATTTCAAAGAATATCAATTTCAATTGGTATCTACTTTTCATACATATAATATGTTTTATTTGTGCTTATTATATCCCTATATCTTTAAGCACAAGATTTTGTTTATGATAAGCTTGAGCTTCAACTTTGTTTCAATTGATTTAAGTTTTCAATTGGTATCTTAATTCGAGCCTTATCATAAGTTTTTATTGGTATTTCATAAAGGGGGAGAAAATCTTGTATTTCATCTTTCAATTGGTTTTTAGTATTCCACTCCCTTACTTTATGATAGAGAATAATAATTTCAATGGCAATAATTTCTATTGGTATCAAAATCAAATTTGTTTATATACTTAAAAATAATAATTTCAATTGGTATTAAAGATCTATGTTTAATTTCAATTGGTATCAACATTTATGTTTAGAAATTCAAAATTTGTTATGTTTAATATCAAGATTGTTTATTTAAAATTGGTATGTTGTTTGTTTACTTATCAATTGGTCTCAAGATTTTTGTTTTTCAAATTGGTATAGTTTCACCTTTTGGTATCAATATGCAATTCCTTGACACATTTTTTAATTGGTATCATATTTGAGTTTAGACAAAAAGGGGGAGAGCATCCCTTGAGAGCATCCTTGATTGTTTTGAATATAAAAAGAATTTCTTTTAATCAGTATATGTTTTTATTAGTTTTGTTTTTAACCCCTTTGTTGATGATTGACAAAAGGGGGGAGAAGAATTTGAGTTTATATGCATGTTTTATGTTTTTATGTGTTTTTATATTAAGTTCAATTGGTATCAAAAGCATTATTTAAAGAACATGTTTAGTTTTGGTATCAAGAGCTTGTAAAAGAGATCATTAGTTTTGTTTTGCATATATTGAGTTTAATTGGTATCTAGAGCATGTTTATTTGCTTAGTTTAATTGGTATCAAGAGCATGTTTATTTGTTTTTGCTAATTGGTATCTAGAACATGTTTATTTGTTTTTGAAAATTTCATTGGTATCTTCCATTGGTTTCTAGAGCCATTTATTGTATTATGCATATCTATGCATGGTTCATGTTTTATAATTTCATTGGTATCTAGAGCCACTTATTAGTTGTTTATCCTATGCATGAGTTAAGGGGGAGCTTCTTTGAAGCTTAATTTTAATCCATGCATATATAACTCCATGAGTTTTGTCATCATCAAAAAGGGGGAGATTGTTGGCCCAAAGGCCTTCCACTCTAGTTTTGATGATGATTAACTCATGTAGTTATGTGTACTAATAATCTTGTGATTTTGGTTTCAGATCATTAATCAAGTTATTAGTTGGTGATTAGCTTCAACAAGATGATTTGGAAGCTTTCACATGTTGATTCAAGAGCCCGAGCATCAAAGATCATATATAGCACTTGCTCGGTGGATCATGGAGTTTTGGATCGAGTCGGCTTAGAGATTGCGCTCTACAAGAAGACTTCGGTACCATAGTTTAGTTTTGTGTTTAGATCCAAATTGTAAAGATTAGAATAGTATGATATGCTCAAGTTCACAACACACACGTTTCATGTTTTGATTTTCGGTTTTTGGTTTAACCAATCTTGGTTTGCATGAATAGATTTTATATCAAAACAAGTTTACATGGTTTAATGTATATTAGATTTGTTCTATATACATGCATGCTTCAACTCTTAGACAAACTTACTTTGATATACCTATTTCATGTGTTTTAGGTTTTGTGTTTTAACAGAACTTATTTTTGGAATTAAGACAAAAACTATGATATATATATATGTTTCATGTATATTGGATTTCTATCCATATGCATCATGCTTCAAAGTGTTTAAATATCATGTTTTTGTATTTGGAAGAGTTTGGACAAAACTTATTTTCTATTCAAAATCTAAGTTTTAGAAAATGCAGTTTTTGATTTTTGGTAAAAATGATAAGACACAAAAATAGTTCATATTGATTGATATTTGAGCTAAATTTTTTACCACATGTTTATATATCAATGCAAAATGATAAAACTATTTTTGGTGATTTTTAGAAGTGTTAAAAGATTTTTCAAAATATTTTTAAACTATTTTTCTGGCCCAGTTTTCTGTTCCAGGCTTCAACCAGTCGACTAGTCTTCTGACCAGTCGACTTGGCATGAAATCGGTCGACCGGGTCGGTCGACCGACGTGCACAGATCTGTGCACGTTTGGCAGACACGGAACTGTCGACCGTCAGGGTTGACCGGATCTGAGAGCAGAGCTCTCTGTTTGTTTGGGTCGACCGGGGCGGTCGACCGGTAGCTGCCAACGGGCAAAATTTGACCGTTGGATGGTCGACCGGACCGGTCGACCGGCAGTGTATTTCTGGCATTTTCAGCTGCCAACGGCTATATTTTTCTGAGGGCTATAAATACCCCATTCATAGCCTGTTTTCTCTAAGAATTTTTGTGCGAATTTTTCCTTACTCTCTGATGTTTTCACTGCAATCAAAAGAAGTTTTTGAACTCATATTGAACAATCTATTTTGAGTTTTTGCTAGGGTTTGGAAAACCAAAGAAAAGGGTTTTTGGGAAAAGATTTTGATTGAACTCTATATCTTGGTTTCAGTTTTCCCAAGGATTTTCTTTGTGATTTTGATTTCCATTCCATTGGTTTTCTCCACACTTGAGCTAAAATCTACTATCTCTTCTATAGGATCTTTGTGTGGGAGAAAGAAATTGTTTGTGGTTGTTTGTTAGACCACCAAGTTATAAACCCTAACTTAGCTTGGCTTTGTGCCTTTCCCTCATTGTGTTGAGGAGGTTGTGCTATTGGGTTGTATCCCTCAAGTGGTGAGGTGATTCTTGTTTGCTTTGTGCTAATCCTTCAAGTTGTGAGGTGATTGTTTTGTTGGATTGGAGCTTGCCTCAAGGAGGAGGTTGTGGTTGTAAAGAGAGGAGTTGGGTACTCCTTGTGAGAGTTCTTTGTGGACTAGCTAGTGGATTAGAAATCCTTCGTGTGTCGAAGGCGGGGATGTAGAGCTGGGTGCTCGAACCTCGAAACATATCTTGTTGTTTGCGCTTGATCCATTGACTCTCTCTATCTCTCTCTTTACTTTGTGCCCTGCAACTATTCATATTGTGCATTCATAATTGCTTGGCTTGGTCGTGTGTGCATCACTTGTTGATTGCACTTGAGTATATTGCATTAAGTTTTTAAATTCCGCATTGAGTTCATAGATTAGCCATATCACCTATTCACCCCCCCTCTAGGTGATTTTCACTATGGATAGCTCTCGAGGATGAATATGGCCTCGACAATGCTGGAATTGAAAGATTCACCTCCTCCTCCTTCAATAAATTCATGAAGACTGATAGTAAACCTATCAATGATCAACTTCATAAATTTCAAGATTATATCGACACCTTCAATCGAAAGAAATTCAATTCTCCGACGATTACAAGGTGTCTTGTCTTATTAACAAACTCCCTCCTTCCTGGTCAACCTTTGCTGGAGACCTCCGTCATAAGCAAGATGACCAAACCCTTATTCAAACCCTAAAAGCGATTCGCATAGAAGATCAGCATAGACAAAACTCTAAAACCAAGTTAGAAATGAACGCTAAAGTGAACTTGATGGAGGATAAGCCTAAGCGCAAATTTATGAATTCCAAGGGCAAGAAGTTCAAAAAACCCAATCATTTTCATTCTTCTGCCCATGCAATCTCTTCTTCTTTCAAACCTTCTCAATTTTCTTCCTTCAGACTCAAATCCTTTGGCTAGAAGACTGATGGAAGATTATGCTATGTCTGCGGAAGAACAAATCACATGGCGCCTCAATGTTTCAACCGGAAGAAAGAACCTGTCAAAGCCCAACCAAGAAGAAATAGAGGAAATGGTGGGTACAAGGTCAACATGGTGGAATTGAACTCCAACTTCTTTAGGTTAGATTCTTCTCTTCTTATTATCAACTCTATCACCTTCTCCTCGGACTGATGGTTAGACTCAGGAGCCAATATTCATATCTGTACTGATCGCCCCTGATTTAAATCCTATCAGGAATAACGTGGAGGAAGCGTGAGCCTGGCACATGACTCCACTAGAGAGATAAAGGGAACTGGACGTATTGATCTCAGAATGACCTCAGGAAAATTCTGACTCTTCAAAGCGGCCTGCATGTACCACAATTCGGAGAAATCTAATCAACGAGTCTTCATTTCTTAGAGCTGGCTATAGGATTGTCAAGGAATCTAATAAGTTTGTAATCTCCAAGTCTAATATCTTCATTGAAAAAGGCTTTGTTTGTGATGGCCTTTTTTGTCTCAATGTAATAAATTCTTCTGAAAATGAAATTTCTATTCCTGTTGCTTTAAACATTGAGTCTTGTGATATCTAGCATGGAAGAGTGGAATATGTCAACTTCAATTCTATTAAGAAAATGAATAACTTGAATCTCATTCCTAAATCTTCTTTTGACACATCTTCTAAATGTGAAATCTGTGCTCAGGGTAAGAATACCCGAAAATCATTTTTTCTATCACAAGGACATTTGAACCCCTCGAACTTATTCATAGTGATGTGTGTGACTCGAATAGAGTTCTCACTCGAGGCGGTAGAAGATATTTTGTGACATTCATTGATGACTACTCCAAATTTTGTCACACCTATCTTCTCATATTTAAGGATGAAGTCTCGATTGGTTTAAGGTGTATAAAGCCGAAGCTGAGAACCAATGTGAAAAGAAGATCAAAAATCTAAGATCTGATCATGGGGAGAGTATACCTCAAATGATATGATAGAATTCTGCTAAGAACACAGTATTATTCATGAAGTAACTGCTCCCTACACACCTCAATCCAACGATGTAGCTGAAAGAAAGAACAAAACACTGATAGACATGGTGATGTTGGCCCAAGAGGTTACACTGTCTTGTTTTGTGTTTGATGATGACAAACCAAATAAGAGCTATTTGGTACTAATGAATTTGTTCAAGATAAGTTTCAGGTTTTGTACCATGTTTGGAGACCATTGGCTTAGCTTTTGCAAGAACTTCTAAGTTTCACATAGCAAGGAAGGCAAATTACACAATCAAGGAAGGATCATAGAAGAGAAGGCACTAGCAAGGCATTGGATGGCTCAAAGACTTGAAGATTGCTCAAAAAGTATTTTATCATTGTATTTTTAGTTTTATAGCTTGTTAAAGAATAGTGGATAGGTTTGAAGCTCTATCACACATGTTTTTGCGCACATATTTATTCCAAAATGTTCTCTTATAATTTATACAAAAACATTTTGTTTACAAGATTTGGCCTACAGATATATATTTGTGTTTTATACAAATCTATGTTCAAAAGTATTTTTGTCAAAAACAAAATCTCCTTTATATTCTTTCAAAAACCTGATTTTTGACCTGTTCCGGTCGACCGACCGGTCGACTGATACTGTGTCAGGTTTGATCGGTCGACCGTGCAGTCGACCGAGGAACTGGCAGGTGCACGTATCCGTGTGCATGTCTGCCGGTCGACCGTGCAGTCGACCGACTGTAAGTCACTCTGCTCTCGGTTAAAATGGGTCGACCGGGCGGTCGACCGCTGGCCTGCAACGGTCACATTTTTGAACTTGCGGTCGACCGACCGATCGACCGACAGAGCCGTTTGAACAGTAACGGGCATTTTTTTCTAAGCTATTTATTTTTGTCTTTTTCTCACTTAAGTGAGTTTAAATGACCTGTTTTGGGTTTAATACATTCTGATTAGCCTTAAAAATATTTTATCTTCTAACCCTAGCCCTCTCCTATAAATAGGGGTGTTTGGGGAGAGATTGGTTCACCTAATTATTACAAGAAAAATTCAAAAGTTAAGGCATTCAAAAGAGCTTGGTTTTTGATTTTTGTGCTGAAATTCTCTCTCATTTTCTGAAGTGTTTTTCAAAAGAACTCTCTGATTTCATTTTCTTTTCTCCTTGCACACAAGAGCTTCATTCCTACTCATTGTTCTCTAAGGACCTTTTGTAAGGGAAGAGACAATTGAAAGAGAGAGTTTGTGGTCTTTTGACTACTCAGAAATTCCTTGTACTTGAGATTGTGGAGTTGGGTACTCCATTGTATTTGTGATCTTTGTGATAGTGGAAGTAGCTAGAATCCTTCTGGGGAAGGCGGGGAGTAGAGCTGGGTGCTCGAACCTCGATAACATATCTTTGTGTTTGCGATTGGTTTACTTTTCCTTGTCATTACTTATTGCTTGAGATTGTCATTGCCATATTCATTTTCATTCATATTGTCAATCATTATCCCATACAACAAGGTTGCATTGCGCACCTCTAACTCATTTTACGAGGAAGCCGGAGGAAGGAGTTCAGAGCCCTTAATAGGGAATTCGGCTCTTAGTCTTGTTTTGGGAGATTGTTGCATTATATTTGCATCATAATTTTTATATTGCTCATTGATTAGCATCATCACCTATTCACCCCCCTCTAGGTGATTTTCAATTGGTATCAGAGCTTGGACTCTAGGTTTTGGCTTAACATCCATAGAGAGATCCTTAAAATTTGCTAATCAACATTTCTCATTTCATTCATTCATCACTAGTAAACATGGCCGATAACATTAAATCCCCACCTAAATTTGATGGACTCAACTTTCCTATTTGGAAGGTTAGGATGACTATCTTTTTGCAATCATTAGGTAGTTTAGTGGCTAAGTCCTTGACCAAACCCTATGTAGCACCCGATAGTGATGAGAGCACATGGACCGACTTCAAATTTAGAGAATATGAGGCTAACTCCAAGGCCCAAAATTCCCTTTTAACCGCCTTGAATGAGGATGACCTTACACGGATAATTCATTGCCAATCCGCCTATGAGATTTGGCAACACTTATTGGTCACACATGAAGGGACTTCACAAGTCAAGAGAGCTAAGATAGATCTCTTGAGGTCTCAATATGAATCATTTAAAATGCTTGATGATGAATCTATTGATTGTATGATTACTAGATTCACTAAAATCACCAATGGTCTTTCTTCCTTAGGTGACGTCATCTCCAACGATCAAAAGGTGCGCAAAGTGATTCGGGCTCTTCCTCCATCTTGGGAGATAAAGGCCACCACCTTGAAGGAATTGAACGACAAAGATGAGATGGACATCATTAGTCTCATTGGGAACCTAAAGACCCATGAGATGGAGAAGAAAGCAAGAGAAGAGGCCGCTCCAACAAAGAAGAAGTCCATAACTTTCAAGTCTTCATCCACTCTTGAAGACGGTGATGAAGATGAAGAAGAAGATGAGGAGCTCTCCCTCCTTGTGCGAAATGTCAAAAGGATGTACCGGAGAAACAATCTCAACTTCCGGAGAAAATTTGAAGGCAAAGAGGAGAGGAAAATTATATGCTACAATTGCCGAAAGCCCGGACACATCATGGCGGATTGCCCGGAGTTCAAGAAGAAGATGACCTCCTCCTTCAAGCCAAAGAATTGGAAGAAAAGAAAGCGTATAAGGCAACTTAGGATTCGAAAAGCGAGTCCGAGGAAGAGGCGGATGTAGCAAATATGTGTTTCATGGCAAACACACCTAAGGTAACCCCTCAACCCCTTGATGATGAAGATGATGAATTAAGTAAGGAAGTTCTTGTACATGCTTTTGTTGAACTTTCTGAAACTTATGACAATAAGAAAATTGAATGCTTTAAATTACAAAAGGAAGTTGCTTTTCTTAAAAATCAACTTGCTATGGTTTTCAAAGAAAAAGATGATATTTCTTCCAACCTCATTTCTATTCAAAATGAATTTAGTGCCTACAAGGTTTCTTGTAAGGCTAAATTTCCTATTGTTGATGAAAAAGAAATTTCTTCTTTAAAAATCAAAATGGTTGATTTCGAGAAAGTTTTGAAAGATTGTGCTTTTAACACTAAGAAACTTGAGGAAAAATTTTCTAAAAAGCACACATCACATGCTAAGATTCCTCATGCTCACACTACACCTAACACTTCTCATGCTCATGCTCACAAAGCTCATGCTCACAAATCACACACCCATTACGCTTTTAAATATGGTAGAGTATATAGATGCACATATTGTGGTAAAAATGGACATTTAGCTAAGTTTTGTTATGATCAATTAAATAGATCCAATAATCTTGTTTGGGTTCATGGCTCTAACCCTCAAGGACCCAAGAAAATGTGGGTACCAAAATCAAGTCCTAAATTGTTTGATGTAGGTACACACCAAGGCTCCAAGACGTAGGGAGCGGTGGTACCTTGATAGTGGTTGTTCAAGACACATGACGTGGGATATTAACAACTTTACAACCCTATCAAGGTACATGAAGGTGGCTCCGTCACCTTCGGGGATGACTCCAAAGGGACTATCATCGGTATAGGTAACATTCAAATTGGTGCATCTCCTATTATTGAGAATGTTGTTTTAGTTGAAGGTTTGAAACATAATTTGCTTAGCATTAGTCAATTTTGTGATTGTGGACTTAAAGTTGTTTTTGATGATTGTTCTTGCAAGATTTTTGATGTTAAAACAAATGATTGTATTCTCACCAGTTTTCGTGATGATAATGTTTATATCATTGACTTGCTTAATATTGAGTGTTCTACTAAATGCTTGAATGCTTTTGATGAAAATTCTTGGCTTTAGCATAGAAGATTAGGACATGCTTCTTTTGAACATCTTTCTAGGATTAATTCAAAGGAATTGGTGAAGGGTATTCCTTTCTTGAAGTTTGAGAAAGACCGCATTTGTGGTGCGTTCCAACTTGGGAAACAAACCAAGTCTTCCTTCAAACCAATCAAGGATATAATGTCAACTAGGCCTTTAGAATTAATTCATATGGATCTTTTTGGACCTACTAAAACTAAGAGTTTAAATGGTAGTAGATATGCATATGTTTTGGTTGATGATTTTTCCCGTTTCACTTGGGTTTTCTTTTTGGAACACAAAGATCAAACCTTTTCTCATTTTAAGATTTTTCAAAAAAGGGTTGAAAAAGAAAAAGGTTTTCCGATTTTGAAAATAAGAAGTGATAGAGGTGGTGAGTTTGTAAACCAACTCTTCATGACTTATTGTGATGAAAAGGGAATTAAGCATGAAATGTCTTATCCTAGAACTCCACAACAAAATGGAGTTGTAGAAAGGAAAAATAGAACACTTCAAGAGATGGCTAGGACAATGATAAGTGAATACGACCTCCCTCAATATTTATGGGCCGAGGCCGTAAACACCGCATGCTATATATCTAACCGTATTTATTTGTGTAAAAATTCTTCCAAAACATCTTTTGAAATGTATCACTCTAGAAAACCTAATGTTGCTTATTTTAAAGTTTTTGGATGCTAGTGTTTTGTTTTAAATACTAAAGAGAATTTGGGCAAATTTGATGCTAAGGCTTATGAAGCAATTTTTGTTGGATATTCTACAACTAGTAAAGCTTATAGAGTATTCATTAGATCTTCTCGTACCATTGAAGAATCCATGCATGTTAAATTTGAAGAATCTAATGTGGTTGTTGAGAATGTTGTAGAGATTGAACCATTAGGTGAAGACATGGAGAGACTATCCTTGAAGGACTCACCCGCTCAAGAAGATAAGCAAGAATCTATTGGTGATGTTCAAGAGGATAAAGAGGAAAGCTCTCAACCGCTTCCTAAAGCTTGGAGATACGCTACAAATCATCCTAAGGAGCTCATCTTGGGTGATGCATCTAAAGGAGTCACAACGCGCTCCAAACTCCATGACCTATGTGGTAACTTTGCTTTCATTTCTCATTTTAAACCCAAAGGCATTCTCGAAGCCGAGACGGACCCATATTGGTTGCTTGCTATGCAAGAGGAACTCAATCAATTTGAGCGCAACCAAGTTTGGCACCTTGTTCCTAAACCCCACGATAGACCAATAATTGGTACTAAGTGGATCTTTAGAAACAAGATGGATGAGTCCGGAAATGTCATTAGGAATAAAGCTAGGTTAGTGGCCCAAGGTTACACTCAAGTTGAAGGAATTGACTTTGAGGAGACCTTTGCACTCGTAGCACGGCTTGAAGCCATACGGATGACACTAGCTTTTGCATCTTTCAAAAATTTTAAACTTTTTCAAATGGATGTGAAAAGTGCATTTTTGAATGGTTTTATTAATGAAGAAGTTTATGTTTCTCAACCTCCCGGTTTTATTGATCATGTTCATCCCGATTTTGTTTTTAAACTTGATAAAGCTTTGTATGGATTGAAACAAGCTCCAAGAGCTTGGTATGAAAGGCTTTCTAGTTTTCTCATTTCAAATGATTTTATTAAAGGCAAAGTAGACACTACTCTATTCACTAAGCATGTTGATAATAATATATTAATTGTGCAAATTTATGTTGATGATATAATTTTTTGTTCTACTAATGAGCTTTTGTGCAAGGATTTTGAAAAGGTAATGCAACTTGAGTTTGAAATGTCTTCAATGGGTGAGCTCAATTTCTTCCTTGGACTCCAAATCAAGCAATTGCAAAACGGGACGTTCATAAGTCAAGCCAAGTACGCAAAGGAACTTGTAAAGAAGTTTGGACTTGAAGGCTCAAAGACTTGCAACACTCCCATGGCAACTACAACCAAGCTTGATAAAGATGACCAAGGTAAAAATGTTGATATTAAATTATATAGAAGCATGATAGGAAGTCTTTTATATTTAACGGCAAGTAGGCCGGATATCATGTTTAGTGTGTGTCTTTGTGCTAGATTTCAATCGTGTCCTAAAGAGTCCCATCTTATTGCGGTAAAACGCATTATTCGTTATATTAAGGGCACTATTGGGATGGGTCTATGGTATCCGAAAACCGGAGATTTCTCAATGACGAGTTATTCGGATGCCGACTATGCGGGTTGTAGAGTAGATAGAAAGAGTACTAGTGGGACATGTCAATTTCTTGGTAATTGTCTTGTTTCATGGTCCTCTAGGAAACAAAATTCCGTAGCACTCTCAACCGCCGAGGCGGAGTATGTTGCCGCAGGGGCTTGTTGTGCACAAGTCCTTTGGATGAAACATACTCTCCTTGATTTTGATTTGCATTTTGATCATATAAAAATATTTTGCGATAATACTAGTACTATACACATGACTAAGAATGCAAATCAACATAGTAAGACCAAGCACATTGAGATTAGATATCACTTTCTTAGAGATCATTTTGAGAAAGGAGATATAGATATTGATTATATTTCCACGGATTTACAACTAGCCGATATTTTCACTAAACCACTTGATTTTGCTAGATTCTCATTTATTTGTGGAGAACTTAATGTTTGTGTTATTGAATAGACATGTTTTTCATAACCCTTTTTGATGTATGACAAAAAGGGGGAGAATAAGTTTACATGGGACAAAAATAAGTTCATTTGGTCTTGGTTCCATATGAATTTATATGTTTTGGTTTTATGTGTTTTTGTTATGAGGTGTTTTTGTTATGAGTCTTGTGTTTTATGAATTTGAGAACTCTTGTATTTTGTGTTTATTGGTATTGTTTCAATTTGGTTTCAATTGGCATCAAGAGTATGTTTTTGTGTTTTTAATAAATTCTTGTGTTTTTTCATATAGCATAAATATAGCATAATTTGAGGGGGAGTCTTCTCCTCCCCCATATTTTTGTCTATAGCCTATTTGTTTTGTCATCATCAAAAAGGGGGAGATTGTTGGCCCAAGAGGTTACACTCTCTTGTTTTGTGTTTTGATGATGACAAACCAAATAAGAGCTATTTGGTACTAATGAATTTGTTCAAGATAAGTTTCAGGTTTTGTACCATGTTTGGAGACCATTGGCTTAGCTTTTGCAAGAACTTCTAAGTTTCACATAGCAAGGAAGGCAAATTGCACAATCAAGGAAGGATCATAGAAGAGAAGGCACTAGCAAGGCATTGGATGGCTCAAAGACTTGAAGATTGCTCAAAAAGTATTTTATCATTGTATTTTTAGTTTTATAGCTTGTTAAAGAATAGTGGATAGGTTTGAAGCTCTATCACACACGTTTTTGCGCACATGTTTATTCCAAAATGTTTTCTTATAATTTATACAAAAATATTTTGTTTACAAGATTTGGCCTACAGATATATATTTGTGTTTTATACAAATCTATGTTCAAAAGTATTTTTGTCAAAAACAAAATCTCCTTTATATTCTTTCAAAAACCTGATTTTTGACCTGTTCCGGTCGACCGACCGGTCGACTGATACTGTGTCAGGTTTGATCGGTCGACCGTGCAGTCGACCGAGGAACTGGCAGGTGCACGTATCCGTGTGCATGTCTGCCGGTCGACCGTGCAGTCGACCGACTGTAAGTCACTCTGCTCTCGGTTAAAATGGGTCGACCGAGCGGTCGACCGCTGGCCTGCAACGGTCACATTTTTGAACTTGCGGTCGACCGACCGATCGACCGACAGAGCCGTTTGAACAGTAACGGGCATTTTTTCTGAGCTGTTTATTTTGTCTTTTTCTCACTTAAGTGAGTTTAAATGACCTGTTTTGGGTTTAATACATTCTGATTAGCCTTAAAAATATTTTATCTTCTAACCCTAGCCCTCTCCTATAAATAGGGGTGTTTGGGGAAAGATTGGTTCACCTAATTATTACAAGAAAAATTCAAAAGTTTAAGGCATTCAAAAGAGCTTGGTTTTTGGTTTTTGTGCTGAAATTCTCTCTCATTTTCTGAATTGTTTTTCAAAAGAACTCTCTGATTTCATTTTCTTTTCTCCTTGCACACAAGAGCTTCATTCCTACTCATTGTTCTCTAAGGACCTTTTGTAAGGGAAGAGACAATTGAAAGAGAGAGTTTGTGGTCTTTTGACTACTCAGAAATTCCTTGTACTTGAGATTGTGGAGTTGGGTACTCCATTGTATTTGTGATCTTTGTGATAGTGGAAGTAACTAGAATCCTTCTGGGGAAGGCGGGGAGTAGAGCTGGGTGCTCGAACCTCGATAACATATCTTTGTGTTTGCGATTGGTTTACTTTTCCTTGTCATTACTTATTGCTTGAGATTGTCATTGCCATATTCATTTTCATTCATATTGTCAATCATTATCCCATACAACAAGGTTGCATTGCGCACCTCTAACTCATTTTACGAGGAAGCCGGAGGAAGGAGTTCAGAGCCCTTAATAGGGAATTCGGCTCTTAGTCTTGTTTTGGGAGATTGTTGCATTACATTTGCATCATAATTTTTATATTGCTCATTGATTAGCATCATCACCTATTCACCCCCCCTCTAGGTGATTTTCAGGTGACTTGCATTTTACTCAGCTTAGGTGCACCTGAAAACTTTTGGGATGAAGCTCTCCTTTCTGCCTATTTTATACTCAATAGGGTTCCCCAAAGAGACTCCGACGTTATTCCATATGAACGTTGGAAAGGGGGAACTCCTAACATTCAATTCTTTAAAGTTTGGGGTTGCCTGGCTAAGGTTTCAATACCGGAACCGAAGAAAAGAAAATCGGCCCCAAGACTGTTGATGCTATCGTCATCGGGTATGCACTAGATAACAATCTTAACTGATTTCTAGTGGTTAACTCTGAGATCAGTGAAATATCTAACAACACTAACATTGAAGTTAGGGATGTTGTTTACTTTAAAAACATCATTCCTTTTAAGTCTAGAATCTCTAGTGATCCTTCTTGCACTCCTTCTACCTCTGATATCCCTTCTTCTAGTTTTGCTCCTGTAACTGATTCTGAACCTAGAAGGAGCAAAAGAACATGAACTCTTACATCTTTCGTGAAGATTTCTTTACTATCTTGTGGAAGGTGATCCTAGCTCCTTCAAGGAGGCAATGGACTCTTTCAAGTCTCCTTTCTGAAAGAAATCATTGACAGTGAGATTAAGTCAATAATAGAGAATAATACTTAGATTCTCACTGATCTTCCTCCAGGATGCAAACCTGTAGGTTGTAAATAGATTTTCAAGAAGAAACTCTGACCTGATGGCACTGTCGATAAATACAAAACCAGATTAGTTTAACAAGGGTTTCACCCAACAAAAGGGTATTGACTTCTTTGACACCTAATCTCCTGTAGCCAGGATCTCCTCTATCAGAATCCTTCTATCACTTGCATCTATTCATAACATGTTCATTCACCAAATGGATGTCAAGACTGCTTTCTTGAATGGCGATCTTAAAGAAGAGATCTATATGAACCAACCAGAAAGATTCATTGTTAAGTGACAAGAAAACAAAGTGTGCAAACTTGTGAAATCATTGTATGGACTTAAACAAGCACCCTAACAATGACATCAAAAGTTTAACAAAGTTATTGCACAATTTAGATTCACTGTCCATAAACATGACAAGTGTATATATTCTAAGAAATTTGGCAATGAGTATATTACCCTTTGTCTATATGTACATGATATTCTTATCTTTGGAACTTCGCTTGATGCAATCCAAAAGGTAAAGGATTATCTTTTCTAAAATTTTGATATGAAGGATTTAAGTCCTGCTGATATGATATTGGGAATGAAAATATCTAAAATCTCTAATAGAATTTCTTTAAGTCTAGCTCATAGGATTGAAAGATGCTTTATAAGTTTTATTTCTATAACTCAGATTACATAAGAAATCCCCACTTTTAACTAGAATTACAACTAATCCTATCACCCCTCAATCTGAATCAGAATGGTAAATGACTACACATGTAGTGATAGAACACTAACATTTGGATGATAAAATATCGAATTCATATACATTAAATATAAAGATTACATCTAATCAATTATCTATAATATACCTAAACTCTCACATGATGCAATAATTCACGCCTAATAATCCACTACATGACTAAAAATTCACTATTCGACTAATCCAATCTCCGGTGATAAAATACACGATAAAATATACACTCATGTCAATAAACATAGTCTATCTAGAGGTAGCTCACAATCACGAGAAGGATCAGCAAAAAAAAACATAAATGCTTACATGAAATGATATAAATAGACGCTCAAATAGACTATACAGATAAGGTGAACACCTACATGAAATACTATATTAAAATGCACAATTATTATCAATAATTAAAACAAACACTCGCTATTATCACATGAAATGATACAAATAAACCCACAAATAAAATAAACCAAATACTCACATGAAATGATACAAGTAAGCACACAAAAACTCACATGAAATGATGTGGTTCTGGGTCCAAATCGCCATCAGGTCTGCACTGCACGAACTGGTCTGGATCTCCAAGTTGGCTGGCGGGTCGGGTCTTCAAACCGGCTACTGTATCGACATCTACGAATAAGAATTCGGGTCTCTGTTACCCGTTCGGATCGCCCAATCAGTCCGGGTGCTGCAATTGAAACACACACTCACACAGCACATACCTACACATAAACACATGCATACGTTCACACCAACACACACATATCTACACACAATTGCCCTCACCCACACACTTACACATACACACATAAACTCATGCACACACCCACGTACACATACACTCACACACGCACATATATAGTGCACACATACATACACATATATAAACACAAAGAGAGTTAAAGATAGAAGAAGAGGGGGGAGAGTTCACACATGTGGTGGCTCAAGTGGCTCAGGTGCATGGCGACGACTACGAGGGAAGAGGGGAAGATGCAGGAGATGGTGGGCGGCGAAGCTTGTCGACAGTGAAACAAGGCGGCACTCAGCAAGGAGGTGGTGGAAACGGAGCTCGTAGATCTCGCCAAAAGGGACTCACGCTTGGACGCGGAGGAGAGGAGGATAGCAGCAAGGGGGTTGCTGGGTTTATGTGATTTGGGCTGCCGGAGATTGGAGGGTGGTGCTCACGGCACGGTAAGGACATGAGGGGGAAGTGAGGTGGGTTCAAGGCTCAGTGGTGCTTGTCGTGTTCGAGCCGGGGTGGTGGAGGTATGCGGTGGTGGCCTTGGTGCAGGCGGGGTAGAGATGAGGAGATAGATAGTGGCAACGAGGGGAGATAGGAGGAGGCTG
The DNA here is from genome assembly GCA_038442645.1 of Agave tequilana. Classification (NCBI taxonomy): domain Eukaryota; kingdom Viridiplantae; phylum Streptophyta; class Magnoliopsida; order Asparagales; family Asparagaceae; genus Agave; species Agave tequilana. The sequence continues at coordinate 122,903 of JAVJIF010031341.1, forward strand.
ACTGGATGATGTAAGAGTGAAGGATGCCATGGTGGTGTGCCAGGAGATGGAGAGGGGCTCGGTTGGCTTGCTGCTCACAGGTGGTGGAGCAGATGCAGGCTGAGAGGGGAGTTGGACAGTGGAGGGGCTACAACCATGGGAGGAGGGCAGGCCACGGGGGCTCCAATGGTTGGCGGCACGCCGGGAAAGAGGGAGAGGAGCACGAGAGGCGTGGTGCTGCCGCATGGGCTCAGGGTTCGCCAGAGATGATGGCGGAGCTTGGGGAGAAGAAGAGGAGGAAGATGGTGGAGAGAGGGATGTGGCTGAAGTGTTGGGGACGAGAAGAAAGGAGATGGAGATGGTGAAGATCATGGATTAGGGTTAGTGATTAGGATTAAGATTATATATAGTGGAAGATTAGGTTGTTGGGTTTGTGTTTCAGGTTAGGTGGGCTATGGTATTGGTTTAGGAGTCTAGGAAAACAATAATAAAAATAATAGTAATAATAATAATAATTAATTAACAACTACAATATTAATACATGGTGTAATGATAAATAATAATAAGTAATCTCAACTAGTAATAATAATTACTACAAAACAATAATAATAATACTAATTAACCATAACAATAAAATAATAATAACAACACCAACTAATATTAATAATAGTAATTAATAATAAAAATAATCAAAATTAACAATAATATTGGTTATAATGTTAATAATAATTCTCAATAATAACAACAATAAGAATTATTGTTAACTACACCTACTCATAACAAGTAGTAACAATAATAATAGTACTAGTAATTTAAAATATTGATAGGAAATAATAGTAATAATATATGAAGCCAAATTAACATTTACTATTTCAAAATAATTTATATTAATAATAATAATAAATCATAAATCAAGTTAAAAATAAGTAAAATCAAACAAATATTTAAAAAATATACTAATACCGTATTATTATCTAGGGATATCCACCTTACAAAAATTTCGTCCTCAAAATTTCGATAAAGTAGGAAATGATAAAAAGAATCAAATTAAGGGAGAAGACAATTAAGCTTCCACGTCGCTTCTCAGTGACACCACAATTCCGCTGCGCTACTCTGACTTTTGCTACCGACTTTAAAATAAAGTGGCCAGTTCCAAGAGACAAAATCGAAAAAATAGAATCGAGAAGAAGGATGAGAATTGAGATAAAAAATAGAATTCAAAATGAAAATCAGATTACTTGGAGATGTAGAAACTAGTGAAAATATTAAAACCAGGAACATTGTGAGATTCAGGAGATGGATATTCGAACGAAGAATGATTGATTTTCAAATAGACTCAATATCATCGTGTGAATAATATATATATATATATATATATATATATATATATATATATATATATATATATATATATATTACAGTATAGATATAACTTGTTTCAAGTTAGCTGTAAGAACTAGGTCCTTGTGAAAATAAAAGTCAAAAGTCGAGTCGCAAGTTGAAAACCTCATTTTGATACTAAGAAATCCCTGTTAAGCCCAGCTTTCCAAAATACACAGAAACGGAGACGTGACGAGAGTCGGCGATGTATATACGCGAGTAGTATACCCCACGTATACACGCTAAGCCTAAAATAATCTTAATAAGCAATATCGATCAACTATGAAAGTAATAAAGTCACTGCATTATAACATATAAATATTTACACATGATGATATTATTCTATGAATAAATCAAATAAAACAATATGGAGTTCAAGCTATAGTGAATCAAAAGAAACAACAAGAATAGAAAGGAGGTAAGAATATCAGTGATCAAGCAAAAAGAACTTCGGTCTCCTCGTAATATGTGCGATCCCCTCTAAATACTTGATTAACAAAATAATAATTCAGACCTGGATGCGCAGATCCAGGGGAGTCAAAAAACTCCCAATGAGAATGTAAAATGAGGGAAGGTGCACGTGCATAAACAGTGTGTACATAACACTACAATACTGCTATAAAAATATACTAGATAAGAAGTAACATGTATAACATGAACGAGCAGCAGTGAAAATAGTCTATATGAGAATCAGGGGTATAATCAGGTCATGTGTCTATCATATCATATATGTATCAAGCTAACACAATCAAGTTACCATACAATATGGATAGTTTATTATTATTAATTAAATTAGCGAACACCAATTATCACCTGCAGTAGACACCTCCCATACTACGTCTATCACATGTGCCAATCGAGGTCCCATGTTATTAAAACTGATAAATAGAGACATTACCTGCTTTAGGTGGGTTCAGTACATACCCGAAACCATGACCCATGCTCCTAGCACTGAACCAGGTCATACCACCAGGTACTCAATACATGAACAATAACAATATAAACATGATGGGATGTCAGTTATCCCCAAGAACTATGCAGTAGAACCCTCTTTTGACTGCGCAACCTGTATTCCAAGTCCACCCAAAATATAGACGTTGTCTCCCTCATCAATTTTCGCAATCTCGGTGTAAGTTATCCAATTACATTATTAATTAATTTACTTAAACCCATCAATATCTATGTTATCTTAATTACTGGGCCAATAATATGATAATAACGGTAATAGTGACAATAGAAACGTGATATCAATGTAACAATATGAACAAGACAGTGATATTACCGTTTGACAATATTTTTTCAGTGAATTCAGTAACATGAATTTAACTATTACATGGCATGTACGATTCCTTAAGGTAAAGTCATCTAAAACTAATCAATATCTCATCCATACATGGTAGGATATAACTGAACAAGCCCTCTTAACTTTTAATCTCAATACAATCACTGTAACCATCAAGTACTCAATTCATTTTCAATTCACAAGCTCAATTGATTATAAGGTAGTTCTTTCACTATTATCAATCCACTATAATCCTCTAAGTCATCAGTATATCTGAGTTCCAACTAATAAATACGCAGCTATATCTAACCAATCATCACTATCCGATTTGATCAAGATCATCAGTCCACTCCCACTTTCTCGAGCTCAATCCCACGATCCAAAAACAAGGTAACAACTCCACCATGTAAATGTGTCTCCACTAATTCTGGCCAATTCTATCCGCACCTAGTCCTCAAGTAATATGAAACCTAGATCTGCCTCTACATCTACAACTCAACATAAAGGAGCTCATCGCTGCTCAAATACTAATCAGTGGGTAAATCTGAAAATCCTTAATACTAATAGTCCCAAAATTAATATCATAATGCACATTGATTTTTATAGTACATTATTCCTTCATTATAATCAAAATCCAACCATCGTCAATCTCATCAAAACTATCATAAAATAAGGAAGGTCTGATTACATAAGAAATCCATAATTTTAACTATAATTACAACTAATCAATCTCCAGATCAATAAGATTACAGTCTAATCCCATCACCCTTCAATCTGAAACAGAATTGTAAATGAGTACACATGTAACGATAGATCACTAACATCTTGATGATAAAATATCGAATTTATATCATTAAATGTCAAAATTACATCTGATCAGTAATCTATAATATACCTAAACTCTCACACGATGCAATAATCCAAGCTTAATTATCCACTCTTCGACTAATCCAATCTCCCGTGATAAAATAGCCAATAAAATATACACTCATGTCAGTAACCATAATCTATCTAGAGGTAGCTCACAATCACGATAAGTATCATCACAAAAACATAGACGCTTGCATCAAATGATATAAATAGACGCTCAAATAGACTTAACTAATAAGAAGAACACTTACATGAAATACTATAATAAAATGCACAATTATTATCAATAATTAAAACAAACAGTCACTATTATCACATGAAATGATACAAATAAACTCAAAAATAAAATAAACCAAATACTCACATGAAATGATATAAGTAAGCACACAAACACTCACATGAAATGATGCGGTTCTGGGTCCAAATTGCCATCAGGTTTTCACTGCACGAACAAGTCTGGATCTCCAAGTCGGCTCGCGGATCGGGTCATCTAATCAGCTAGTGTATTGGCACTATGCGAATATGAATTAAGTTCTTTGTTACCGAGTTCGGATCGCGCAATTAGTCTGGGTTCTGCAACTGAAGCACACACACAGCATGCACCTACGCATAAACACACGAACACATTTACACCAATACACACACATCTACACATGCAAGTGCCCTTACCCACACATTTATACATACACACACGTACTCATGCACACACTCATGTACACATACACTCACATACGCACACTACAGTGCGCATAACCACACATATATACATAAACACACACACACACACACACAGAGAGAGAGAGAGAGAGAGAGAGAGAGAGAGAGAGTTAAAAAGAGAGGAGGAGGGGGAGAGAGAGCTCACGCATGAGGTGGCTGTGGTGCATAGCGCCGACTCTGAGGGAAGAGGGGAAGATGCAGGAGATGTTGGGCGGAGGCAAACTAGCCGGCGGTAAGACAAGGCGGGGCTAGGCAAGGAGGAGGTGGATGCCGAGCTCGCGGAGCTCGCCAAAGTAACTCGCGCTCGGATGCGGAGGATATGAGGATGGTAACAAAAGGGGCTACTGGGTTTGGATGATCTTGGGCTTCTAGAAGTTGGAGGGTGGTGCTCACGGCAGGGTAAGGAGATGTAGGGCAAGTGAGGTGGGTTCAAGGCTCGATGGTGCTCGTCGTAGCCGAGCGGGGGTGGTGGAGATATGTGGTGGTGGCCTTGGTGTAGGCGAAGGAGAGATGGGGATGGTGGACAGTGGTAGCGAGGGGAGATAAGTGGAGGTCGACTGGATGATGGTGGAGTGAAGGCGGTCATGGTAGGGTGCCAGGAGATGGAGAGTGGCTCAGTTGGGCTGCTGCTCGGAGGTGGTGGCTAAGGTGCAAGCCGAGAGGGGATTTTGACGGTGGAGGGGCTGCGGGAGGAGAACAGGCCATGGGGGCTCCGGTGGTTGGTGACATGCCAAGAAAGAGGGAAAGGAGCACGTGAGGCATGGCAACTCATGGGCTCGAGGTTCACCGGAGATAATGGCGGAGTTTGGAGAGAAGAAGAAGAGAAAGATGGTGGAGAGAGGGACGCAGTTGAAGTGTTGGGGAAGAGAAGAAGGAAGATGAAGATGGTGAAGATTATGGATTAAGGTTTGTGATTAGGGTTAAGATTATATATTGGTGACGATTGGGCTGTGGGGTTTGGGTTTCGGGTTATGTGGGCTAATGTATATAGGTTTAGGAGTCTAGGAAAATAATAATAAAAATAATAGTAGTAATAATAATTAATTAACAACAACAATATTAATACACTATATAATAATAAATAATAATGACTAATCTCAATTAGTAATAATAATTACTATCAAACAATAATAATAATACTAATTAACAATAACAATAATAATAACAACTAATATTAATAATAGTAATTAATAATAACAACAATCAAAATTAACAATAATATTAATTATAATATTAATAATAATTCACAATAATAACAACAATAATTATTATTGTTAACTACTACTACTAATAACAAGTAGTACAATAATAATAGTAATAGTAATTTAAAATCTTGATAGGAAATAATATAATAATATATAAAACCAAATTAATATTTATTATCTCAAAATAATTTGTATTATTAATAATAATAAGTCATAAATCAAGTTAATAATAAGTAAAACCAAACAAATATTTCAAAAAATATATTAATATCGTATTATTAATTAGGAATATTACACCAGGCTGGGGCAGGAGACGGGAGGCGCGCGCATGTGGTTTCCCCTCAAACGAGCGCGGAACCTCCAATTAGCCAAAGGGCACACCTTTTGTTCTCAACTTTTCATATTTAAACCTCTTAACTTTTCACACCATATTAAAGTTTATTCGCTTCTTTTAGCCTTCTTTAACTATTGAATCAGGTCAAATTCTTACTTGAATTTCTAATTCATTCACAAATGGAACCGAGCATGTGAATATACCGCATTGGACTCCAATGGAAGGAAAATACATTCCAACTATTATCCGTTTGATTCTAGCAACAGATCACGCCTCAATCCAGCTCAAAAATTCACTTGAAATTCCTCGTTTTCTAACAAATTCTACTTTTTCTTTTGTTGACACTTGACAACGATGGAATGGAACATAACCATGTGAAAAGGGCAAGCGCATCAGTAGTGATTCAGTGACACTCGCAGAGAAGATAAAAAAGTCAAAAATGAAGAAGAATGAGAACTCTTTGGTTCAATGCTTATTCTGGAAGATTAGAGCAAGAAAAAGTTTGCGCAAAGCCAACGTCCTGTCAGCAATCTGCAAGCTTATTTAACACAGCAAAGGAGTCAAATTCCAACAGATTGTGTACTTATGCTGGTATCATTTTCTTGGCAAGGTTAAAGTCCTGAACGACATCAGATGAAAATTTTGTCAGAAACTTATATAATTCAAAAATGCAATAGTTATCTGAAAACATTATGGCTAAAGAACTGCTATATAGTTTTAAAAAATGCTATGGTTCTTTTGAGAAATTTTATTTTCCCAAATGTATAATGCTAAGGTTCTATAGTTTCTCTTAATGATATCAAGTTTTGAAAAATGCTACTCCCTCCGTTCGGGAATAGTAGTGTTTTTTTCCTTAAAATTTTTGTTCCAAATTAGCAATACATTTTGATTCTACATTTTGAATCCCAATTAAGGGTGTGAACGGGTAGGGTTTGGTCCGGCCCAGTCCCGAACCCGCTTGGCCAAGCCCAGATCCACCCGAGAAAACCAGGCGGCCTGGGGTCCCAGACGGTCTGGGCCAGGCGAGACCCGGGCTGGTCCAGCCCGGACTGGACCGATTTTTTCATAAAAAAATTGAAAACCCTATTAAACTAATAAATATGTTTGGGTTTCGATTTCCAAGTTCCTAATTTGACAATGTGGTTTTTGGCACTTGGAGTGGACGTTGAAATTCATGAGTTTTGAATACTAGCCAAAGCAAAAAAAGTTTATAATTTAAAAAAAAAAAAAAAAAGAGGTGGGGGGTGGTTGGCTAAGGCGGAGGCGAAGGCGGAGGTGGCGGGCGGCCGGGATGGTGGGCGGAGGAGGTGGGGGGCGGTGATGGGGCAGTGGTGGCCGCATAGGCGGAGGGGGTGGTAGGCGCAGATGTGGGGGAGGCGGGCCCGGCCCAGCCGGCCCGCTCGCGCCATGGGTCGTATTTGCCCTACCCGGGCACGCCCCAGGTAGAAGGCCAGGCTCGAGTCACACGAGCCGGGCCGGCACCCCACGGGACGGGTCCGTGCGGGTTACCAGTCGACCAGGCCCGGTTTGCATCCCGAATCTCAATGGTATTTTTACCATTCCGAATACTACATTTATCATTTTCAATATAGAGTGTGGAGTAACATCCTTACTTTTTCTCATTATAACAACAAATGTCATTCCCCAAGCATGGACAAAATTGCAAGGGTAAAATGATTTGGGATTCATTCAATTTTTCTTAATTGATGTGACTGATCAAAAAATGACTAGAAAATCTGGACAGAGGGAGTAAGGGTTTTGGGAAATATTATCTAGATGGTCCTTCGCTCGTGATGGGCCGTCTATCAAAGCTGATGGACGACCCGATGAGGGCGGAGAGAAAATCAAAAAACACGTTAAATAGAGAGGTCACTACTTCTTTATACTCAATGTCCCCGCACTCTCATTTCCCTTTCTCCTCTTCTCATCTCTCTTCGTTGCCTCATAAATAGTGGGGCCACTGCTTCTTTATACTCACCACAAGGAGCATTTTCATAAATCAAAGCAGATCCTAACTTTTTCTTTTTTGAAATATAAGCTGTAGCATGATGCAAGTGACATTTGAACTCCATATCTCTTTCTCACTATAAAGAAGTTTTACTACTGTGTTACAATGACACTTGCAACAAATTTTAACTTGAAAAAACCAAATATAAATGCAGATTTCAGAATCAGTCCCTCTCTACTCTCATGCATCTCCTGTACAAACAAACAGATGATTGGCTGGATTTTGGATTCCATGTTGAAAGTCTTCGCAAACAGATGTTGTATTATGGCTTTTTTTTTTTTTTTTTTTTTTGATAAATCAACTTGGGTCACTTGCTTAGTAAAATTTCCCTAGATTTGCTGATTAATTAAAACAATAAAGCCTCAAGCCGTAAATCTTACACCACTTAGGCTTCTTTAAATTATAATTTTATATAGAATTTAACTGTTCAGACGACCACCCCTTTGTTTAACCTCAATCTTTAATCCTCCATTATTTATTTCACACGACCTTATGCCTTGCACATCAAATCAGACCCACTACAAATGGTGACTGCATGTCTTCTATCTCTCTTGTGTCCTCTTACCTTAAAAAAACTATGGTCGGTGTGTGCTGTCTACAAACAATAATTAATGTCACGAGACTCTAATTTCCAATTTCATTAAAGTCGTAATAAATTTCTTATGGAATTAGGTCACCTATCCCATCTAATACCACAAATAGTGGCTGCAAATCTATTAACCTTTTACACAAACCCTAATATTTTTTTGAGCAAGTGTTTACTAACTGCTCTTGCTTTCTTGTTTTCGTCTCTTTACTTTCCCCCATTGGATAACAGTGGTCGCTTAGTTTGTCATTATTATTTGAGAGATGCATCCAACTTCTAAAGTGACTAAAACCTGTCATAAATTGAAATATTCCTTCATGAAAAGATAGAGGAGGGAATGAGAGGATCAAAAACACATGGACGGAAGCCATCCCAAGAAAAATTTTAACAAAAGAGAGAGAGGAGGAGAAAGCATCCTTCTCAGCTAGCAAGCACATGGGGTCACATGGCCAACTTGGGGAAGAGGGAGAGAAGCTTTGGAAAGGAAAGCGTTGCTGCTACTGCTCTCTCTATCTTCTCTTATACTGTGTGTGTGCAATATTATTATCTCATGAAAAAGATTAACTAACTTGGATATGTGACAGTTGGATGGTTGTGCAGCTTTCTATCTTCTTCAGTCTGGACTTTGGATTGATTCTGAACATGTAGAGTTCAGAGCTGCGCTGAGCATGATCACAGGAAAGGGCCATGCTGCATGCAGAGCCAACCTGTGGGGCAAACCGCGTGCAGTTAGCACACTAAAATATGATTGGGACAACTCATGGACTATTGGTGATTGCGTGAGCTAGTTCAACTTGGGAAGCGGGTTAGCTCTTCCGTGCGGAGGACCAGATGGTCCTTCGCACATTGTGGGCCGTCTATCATGCCTGATGGATGGCCCGATGAGGAAAGAGGAAAAAACGCATTTTGTAATGGGGCCTACAAAGCATGTTTTTGTTTTTCTCTCTCTTATTGGGTCTTCTATCAGCTGTGATGGATGGCAGACATCTTGCGAAAGACATCCTGGTCATTCACCGGAGGAGTCAACCCGCTCCCCTCAACTTGCATGCAAGAGTCTCATTGGTGAGTTCAATTTCTGGATGCTAATTATAGTTATAGGTTATAATTGTAGTTATTGCAAGAAATCGTCGTGCAATCTCATTTTGGCAATCCTCTATTAATAATTTTTGGAGTGATTGGAGACTTTCTATCATCCCACATAATGCAGCCAACTGTTGAGATTGTGTTGTTACTGCAATCATTTGGGTTGTTTGGCATGAGCGAAATCAACGGGTCTTCAAAACAAAATCCTCCTCTATCTTTGAGCTTAGTAGTCGAATATTTTCCTTAGTGACTCTTTGACAAACTCACTTTCCCCTTCACAAGTGCCACAAGTCATCATATTCTGTTGTTGTTCGGTATTCTCTACTTGCTTAAATTTTTTTTATGCTCTCATGAAATATCACCTCCCTCTCTCCTCCCACTTCGCTCCCCTATAATTTTCGGTTATTTATTATATCAATAATATGGGACTAGGGCCCCACCATCACCCCCCAAAAAAATTATAATTATGGGTTGCATAGGACGGTGAGGATGAGTATCTCTTGCATGCAAGGTGGTCAATGGATGTTTGAACTTTGAACAAGTGGCTTGAAGCTTGCAACGAAAAGTTCTGGCACGATTGTGAGCCAAGCACAAATATTGATGATGGTCAGTCAGAAAGCAAATCACTGCAAAAAAGAAAACTCGATCATTAGAGGCCACAAGTTAATGACATGAAAACTATTTTTCATGGCCTAATAAGTAATAAAAGACGATTTAAACAGTTCTTATGAAAAGGACATCCCAAATTGCTGATAAATCTAAGTTGGTCAATTTGTCAAATCAAATTACAGACGGCACTAAACTGCCTCGTTCTCATGACTAAAAACAAAATAACTAAATGTCAATTTTTTTTTTCACCTTCAAAGATTTCTTTTTAGCAGGTTTGTTTTGCATGATAGGTTTCTTCCTTCAGCTCCAGCGTTTGGTTTGCTGAGAAGAGGAATGGAAGTAGCGTTAAGAAATTCGACAGGGCGGCTGACGTGTCAAAGATGCTCCAGTCAGTTTTAGGCTGGGGGCAGAAGGAGCCAGCAAATGAACAACAGAAATTAATTTTCTATTTTCATGTCTATTTCTCTGTCTATTTCTCTCTTTCTTCTGAGTTCTAAGCAAACTAACAGGTTTTCCTCTTCCTTCTCTATTTCAAATTCCCCCCTCTTCATTTTCTCTTTCTCTCTCTTCTTCTCTCCTCCCTTCATTTTATTTTCATCTTTTTTTTTTTTTTTCTTATGCGCGCAGCTATTTCAAAGCATTTCCATTCTGGGTGAGGCTCTTTCCTAGGAATTCTACATACAAAAGACCCTAACAACTCACATCGCTTGTGGAATTATTCACTCGGAGGGAGGCTTAGTATTCTGTTTACGTTATGACTTACTCCCCGGACTGACACTTACTGGGCGTTCTCGTTACTAGAGCTGGCCTCATGAATTTTAGGGTGAGTTCGCAAAAGAGATGGCCTCCATCATTTCCTTTTGTGCCATAATTTTGCCTCATGTATGTAGCTCTATGCAGGACCCGTCTAAAATCACCTAGAGGGAGATGAATAGATGATATTCTAATCAACTGAGAAATTAAAAATTTTAATTAATAAAAATTAACATATAAATGATAACTAAGGAGTGAAGCCGAATTCCCGGTAAAGGTTATACAATTTCTCCTCAAGATTCCTCTTTAATAAGAGTTGAGGTGCTTAATTGCTTGCTTTGTTTAGACAATTGCAAGCATATAAATGTTGGCCAAAAGTTCTATCACTCTAATTTTTATTATAATTAACTCATATAATTATAGTACTAATGATCTTGTGTTATTTAAATTTCAAATACTGATCAAGATCTTAGTTGGTGTTTAGTTTCCTCAAAAAATTCAAAGTCAAGTTCGAAGATAACACGTGCAGATTCAAGAGCTCAAGTATAAAGAACACATCAAGCGCCCAAGATGGAGTCTAGCTCTAAATAATCAAAGTTTTTGATCGAGTCAAGCAGAGAAGAACGATTACATCATGAAGAAGAAGATCAGAGTTTATATGTATAGATCTTGTGTAAAATTTAGATTAGACTTGATGGCTCAAGCACAAACAAAAATTTAATATTAGATTCTAAGATCAAAAGTTTTAGTGATTTGGTTTAACCCATTTCGATCTAACTAGAATATATTTTTGGTTTCATGAATAGATTTCATCAAAAACATGTTTACATTGGTTTATATGTGTATTGCATTTCATCCATACACATTTATACTTCTATTGTGTTTAAGAAACTTATTTTGATGAGTTGATTTCAAGAGTTTAAGTTTCGTTTTTTTTTACAAAAAGTTAATGTTATGAAATAAATTGTCAAAAATAAGTTTATTTCATTTTATATTTATATTGGATTCTATCCATACATATTGGTCTTCAATTGAGTTTCAATAGCTTGTTTTTTTATTTACACAAGTTTTTTTTATAAAAAAACTAGTTTTCATTTAAAAGTTTAGTTTTTAAAAAATACGATTTTTGTTTTTAAGTTTAAAATTCTTTATCTCCATAACAAGTTCACATGTTTGTCATGTGTTCTTTTGTTATCACACATGTTTGTACTCTAATGTATTTACATGAACTTATTTTTATAGAATTTATTTAGATTTATTTTGTATTTAAATGGGATTTAAAAAGATATTTAAAAATAAAATATTTAAAAATAAAATATTTAAAAATACAAAATATATGTTTTCAGGCTGAGTCCAGTCGACCACCCAGTTGATCAGATATACACATGCCTAGGTGTTGTGCATCTCTGTCAATCGACCGATCGACCATTGTAGACTTAGTACTCTCTGTTTGTGTAATATCCCTTATTTAATAATACCATATTATTATTTTTAAAATTTTACTTGATTCTATCTATTATTTTATTATTATTAATTAACTTGATTTAGTATCATTATTAGTATTATTATTGTTTATGACTTGTAGACTCTTATTGCTTATATGTAATTATTTTAAATTATATGAGTAGTATTATTATTTTCATCTAAGCCCAATAAGCGCAGCCCGTTCTCCTTTTCCTTTTATTTTCTTTCCTTTTTATGCTAAGCCCACATGAGCCACGCCCACTTCTTATTTTCATTCATTTCCTTCTCTTTTTTCTATTTTTCTTTAAGCCCAGAAAAAAACTAAGCCCGCGAACCCAATCTCTATTTTCTTATTCTTCCTATTACTTATTTCTTTTAACTGAAGCTCAAATATAACCTGTAACCCACCCAAAATACAATCCTAATCCTAATCAAAATCCTATTTTATCAAATTTTTTCATTAATCTTAACTAATCCTAATTTAAATCCTAACAAAAATCATATCTAAACCGAATCTCCTTGAGATTTTTAGTAATCTTCAATTCTTATCTAAACTACTAAATTAAGTAATCTCAATCTAAGTAGAATTCAAGTTTCTAAAATATCTAATAACCTATATAAAGATCCAAACTCTTTCTGTCTCTTCTACCTCAAGAGAAAACCATGCCCCAACTCTCCCCACCCCTTATTTCTTTTCTCCTCAAGCGAAGCATGAACAAAAAGGATCTTGAAGTGCAGAGATGGAAGAACATGATAGGAGAGAGCAAATCCAAGTAAGTAATTTATTTTCTAAAAAAATTATTGATATAAATTGTTTATTAAATAATCATTCTATACCATGATCTCCATGAATAATTTTATACATCAAAAACCCAATCTAAAATACATGTGAACATATACTAACCCATATTTTAAATTACAAAATTTTCGGAATTTTTACAGCAAAAGATTTCAGAAAAAATATATAAAAAAAAATAAAAACAAACCCTGCAGTCCCAGGCCAGCCGAATTAGGTCAGGCCTGGGCCGGACATGGGCAAACCAAGCTGGCTGGACCAGTATAGGGCTTCGGCCCTGTTTTAAAAATATAGAAAAAAAGAAAAAGGAAAATCCCGGACCAGGCCTGGGCCTGGCCTGGTCCGGCCTGGACCTGAGGGACCTGGGCTGTTGCTTAAAAAAAAAAAGAAGAAGAAGAAAAAAGAAAGAAAGAAAAGAAGAAAGAAAGGTGAATTGGCATATTAAAATAATTTATTAAAAATATCAAAAAATAGAGAAAAATATAAATAATAATCTACAATTCTTCTACTTTCTATGATAAAATTTAGATAAGTAGCAATATGAAATAAAATCAAACCACCCACTTTAACACCATATTTCTAAATGGTAAATTTAGACCCGTTAATTTTTTTAATGATGTAAAGTCTATTAAAAATCCAACAAAAAAATTAGAAATTAGTTTAAATTAAATCTATTAGGTTTATTAGACTCAGAGAACCATATTTCCAACCCCAAACCAATTAATCAAGATCAAAAACCCCATATAACTCCTAAGTAAAATATCCTTTAAAAATCTAACAATTTCTATTAGAATAAATCATGTAGATTTATCGAGGCCTTATGATTTTAATGCTTTGGACTTGTAATCGAGTTCAGATGAGTGTTTGTCTTCTTTGTTTAATTTTTATTTAATTGTGTTGTGAGTGTTTGTTCTCATGTCTTTTTCTTATTTACTGTTGCTAGTAGTGTTCATCTATCTATTCGTATCATTTCATGTTATTATATGACATATTTGGCTAGTATGATTACCCGTACTATTTCATATGACATCAGTGATTGTACACCCTATGTATTTCATTGATATGAGCATTTATTGGCGTCATCTCATATGTTGATATATCACCGTTGTTGGCTTAGACCGAGTATCGATATACCGTGGACGAGACTTGATCTAGTAACTGACCTAGCGGTAATAAATCTTAGAATATAAGTATATTGATCTTGAGGCCGATTGATTGATGATTGAGGACTAGAGATTCATATTTTATGCGTGCTATTTATCGGACAAATTGTTGGTGACTATTCTGATTAGAACTCTTTTAGATATTGAGGATGTGTTAGACATGATTTGCTTTATCGACAGACTATTTTACCGATACATGGATATGTCTAATTATAATACCCTTGACGCTAGTGTATGCGTTGAGACAGATTTCTGGACTATTATGAGCTATTATTTCTGGATTCCTCCATTGGTGAGCTTGACTGATGTATTGATGACCTTATTGATATTGATTACTATATATAGGGAGGATTTAGATTTCATATTGATCAAGTATGTGGCACTTCTTAATTATGATCTTAGTTTTGGATTGATGAAATAAAGACCTTTGGAATTACCCTAGTGTTTGATTGAATACTGATGATCTTATCAATGTTGGATATTAGATGTAGAGATCATTGAGATGTTATGTTGATCGAGGACGTTATATTCTTTAGTTATGATCTTGATTATATTTGGATAAGTCTGATTTTGATCTCGAGGATATATATATTACTTCATGATTGGTTCTTGACTATTTCAGTTATGGAGATAGAGTTATTATGAATGATTTCATTGATATCGGTGATTATATTAAATGTTCAGAGTTTTAGGATAGTTATTGAATTATCTGATTTATTGATGACCTAGAGGATAGATATAGCGATGACTTTGAGCATATGAGTTGATTATATACATTGTCTGGATTATTCTATTCATGACAATAGGTCATTACTCATCCTAAATATCTTGATTTACCTGAGAAACTTGACTTATTATACTTGGTATCTACCTGATAACTATATTGTCCATATTACCATTAATTGTTGGGAAAATATTGTTACACGGTAACAACACTTTCATGTTATACTTGTTACATATTCCTGTTATACCGATATCCTATCAGTTATTATATATTCCTGTTATACCGGTATCTTAATTACACATGTTGATATTGTTACCGTAACTGTGACCAAGTTATCCCAGTGATTCAAGTAACATGCACATTAAGTAATCTTGATAAACTAATAATATGATATTAAACAACTTACACTGGGATTGGGGAGATTGATGAAGGAGACAACATCTGTATTTTGGGTGGACCTAGAATTTAGGTTGCGCAGCCGAAAGAGGTTCCACTGCAGGGTTTCCGTGGGGTGACTGGTACCCCACCATGTTCTTGTTCCTATTATACATGTTATACATGTACCTAACCTGTATACATGTTCCTGACTACCTTGCGGTAGGTCTTGGTTCAGCGCCAGGAGTTTGGGCCGTGGTCCCGGGTATGCACAGGACCCACCTAAAATACAGATAATGTCTCCAATGATCAGTTTCAATAACTGAGGACCTCGATTGGCATGTGTAGTAGACGTAGTATGGGATGCTTCTGAAATACACCTAGAGGGGGGGTGAATAGGTGTAATTGCTAATCTAATGATCTTTTTAAACTTATGAAATGAGTGATGCAACAATCTCTCAAAACACGACTAAGAGCCGAATACCCCTTGCGAGGTTCTGAACTCCTTCCTCCCAATTCCCCTTAAATGGGTTAGAGGTGCGCAATGCAACCGTGTTGTATTGAGGTGTGATCGAACAATTCCAAGTATGAAATGCGATGATGAAATGCACACAAGTAATATAGCAAGAAAAGTAAACAAGTAAGGATTGCACAAATAAAATGTTAGTTCTCAAGCAATAAATTGAAAGCAAGTAAAGCAAGAGAGAATTAGACAAGATGACACAAAAGCAATCGCAAACAAAGTGATTTGTTTCGAGGTTCGAGCCCGTAGCTCTAGTCCCCGCCTTCACCTCCGTGAAGGGTTTCCACTATCCCCTTAGGATCCCGTACAAGTTAGGCCTCCAAAGACCTCAAGCCCGTAGCTTCACCTTACAAAGAAACTCCACCGAGGAGCTTGTCTCCACAAGAACAAGGATTACAAATTTGTGATCTCAACTAGACCACAACACTCTTTTACAAACACTCTTTCACAAACACTCTCACTCTTTTACAACTTCACTTATAGAAAGAATATGAAATTTTTGGCTCTATGAAGTGTGGTGAGAAAAGCTTCAGTTGTAGAGTGATATTAGAGATCAAACAACAACTGAAAAACCAATTTGAAAGAATGGAAATGAAAGCTTTAAACTATTTTTCTCTTTCTCTTGAAAAACAATGAAAACTTGTATTTTTCTTGGTAAATAACTAAGGCCTATTTCCCACTATTTATAGGGAGAGAATAGGTTAAAAAACTCTGATTTTTCCAGCTAATATCACCTGCAAAAGCACCCCAACAACCCTCTAAAAAGTCTGTTAAAACAGAAAATAAAACAGTTTTTTCAGAACAGCCCAAAGAGGAAAGAGCCGTTGGAGGTGTTGCAGGCCTACCGGTCGACTGCCGGTCGACCGGGACCCTGCTGGCAAAAGAGCCGTTATGGCTCCGGTCGACTGCCAGTCGACCGATCTCAAGAAAGGAAACACAGTTTCCTTCTACCGGTCGACCGACCCAGTCGACCGGAAAGATACAGAGAGCAAACATCTAATTACCGGTCGACCGATATGTAGGTCGGTCGACCGACAGACATGCACAGCCTGTGCATGTCTGGACACAGCAGCCGGTCGACTGGGCCGGTCGACCGGTCTGCCTGGAAAACTGTTTTTCTGGGCAGATTTAAAGATAGAAAATTTTGTATAAAATCTTTAAAAATCTGAAGCTAAGTTTTATGCTGAAAATAGTTTATATACATGTATTTAAACAAGTTTTTGAAGATGTAAAGCTTTGGGTACATGTATGTATAAACTAAGGCATAAACCTAGAACTAAATATTTTGAAAACATAGAAACATACAAAACAAATGTGTGTGCAAATCCTAGAGCCAAATTTCACATATTCTATCTTTACAAAACTAAACTTACAAACTACAATGGTCTTCAAGACTTCAACTTGAGCTATCTTCTCTTGATCTTCAATATTGCACTTTGAGCCCAATTTGACTTGTCTTGAGTCCAATGTACCTTCCTTTAGGGAAGAATCCATCTCTTTAATATATAAACCTGAAACACACTTAAACAACAATTTATATTAGTACCAATAACTAATATGTTTTGTAATCATCAAAATACACTAAACATGGGTTGATTGTAACCTTGGGCCAACAATCTCCCCCTTTTTGATGATGACAAAACATATGAGTTATTAAACAAATAAAAGAAGAAAGAGCTTGGAAAGCTCCCCTTAAACAATGCTATGTATTTAACATGAATATGAACACTATGTAAACATACATAAAGCATTGAAAAATATCATCACCAAAATAAACTATCATAAGGAATAACAAAACAATATTTTTAAAACAACATATACTCTCTCCATATATTTTCTCCCAAACTTATATATATTTATATTTCTCCCCCTTTTTGTCATACATCAAAAAGGGTTAAAAAAAATTAAGACAAAACAAAACAAACATATTAGAAACCAAAACAAAACAAACTAAGATATTTTAAGTATCAATCTTACATACATTCAATTCACCACAAATAAATGAAAATCTTGCATAATCTAAAGGTTTTGTGAAAATATCTGCAAGTTGAAAATCTGTGGAAACAAAATCAATATCTATGTCACCTTTTTCAAAGTGATCTCTAAGAAAATGATATCTAATGTCTATATGTTTGGTTTTACTATGTTGATTAGCATTTTTGGTCATGTGAATAGCACTAGTATTATCACAATAAATCTTAACATGATCAAAATGTAAATCAAAATCGAAAAGAGTATGTTTCATCCAAAGTACTTGTGCACAACAAGCTCCGGCTGCTACATACTCCGCCTCGGCGGTTGAAAGGGCTACACTATTTTGCTTTTTGGAAGACCAAGACACAAGACAATTGCCCAAGAATTGGCAAGTGCCACTTGTGCTCTTCCTATCTACCCTACAACCGGCATAGTCGGCATCCGAATAACTAGTCATGGTAAATTGGTTAGTTTTCGGATACCACAAACCTAAATCAATTGTGCCCTTAAGATACCTAATTATGCGTTTTACCGCTATTAAGTGTGATTCCTTAGGACATGATTGAAAACGTGCACATAAACATACGGAAAACATTATATCCGGCCTACTAGCCGTAAGATAGAGTAAACTACCAATCATGCTACGAAATAATTTGATGTCTACTTCCTTACCTTGTTCGTCCTTGTCAAGCTTCGTAGTGGTTGCCATGGGAGTCTTTGCTACTTTGGATCCTTCAAGCCCGAACCTCTTGATGAGTTCTTTGGTGTACTTGGCTTGGTTGATGAATGTCCCATCACTACGTTGCTTGATTTGAAGTCCAAGGAAGAAGTTGAGCTCTCCCATCATAGACATCTCGAATTCCTTTTTCATGCATGATTCAAAATTCTTGCAAAGTGAAACATTAGTAGATCCAAAAACAATGTCATCAACATAAATTTGAACTATGAGGATATCTTGATCTATATGTTTGGTAAATAATGTTTTATCAACTTTTCCTTTCTTAAAATCATTTGAAAGCAAAAATGAAGACAATCTTTCATACCAAGCCCTAGGGGCTTGTTTCAAACCATATAGTGCTTTATCTAATTTATAAACATAATTAGGGTGTGTAGGATCAACAAACCCGGGGGGTTGTTCAACATACACCTCCTCATCAATATAACCATTAAGAAAAGCACTCTTTACATCCATTTGAAATAACTTAAAATCTTTAAATGAGGCATATGCTAAGGTCATCCGTATGGCTTCGAGCCGTGCTACGGGTGCAAAGGTTTCTTCAAAATCGATTCCCTCGATTTGAGTGTAACCTTGGGCAACTAACCTAGCCTTGTTTCTAACTACATTACCCGATTCATCCAACTTGTTCTTAAAGATCCATTTAGTGCCAATAGTTGGTCTATCTTGGGGCCTAGGAACAAGGTGCCAAACTTGGTTGCGCTCAAATTGATTGAGCTCCTCTTGCATTGCAAGCAACCAATATGAATCGGCCTCGGCCTCGAGGACATTTTTAGGTTCTATGTGTGAAATAAAAGCAAAATTACCACAAAAATCTTGAATCTTAGAGCGAGTGGTTACCCTTTTGATACTTCACCTATGACGAGGTCCTTGGGATGATTAGGATTGAATCTCCAATCCTTTGGTAGTGGTTGAGAGGGCTCCTCTTCATTTGCTTGATGTTTATTTCCTTGAGCCTCTTCCACTTTGGCTTCACTTCCATCACCATCCTTTGGCTTGTCTCCCATGGTAGAAGCATCCTCCAAGGTCACTTTCTCCAAACCTTCATCTAAAGCATCAATTTCTACACAATTCTTAATAAACTTGTTAGATTCCTCAAATTTAACATGAATAGATTCCTCAATAGTCAAAGTTGACCTATTGAAGACTCTATAAGCCTTACTAGTATTTGAGTAACCTACAAAAATAGCCTCATATGCTTTTGCATCAAATTTTCCCAAATTAATATTTGTATTTAAAACAAAACATTTGCAACCAAACACTTTGAAATAAGAAACATTAGGTTTTCTAGAAAAATACATCTCATAAGAAGTCTTAGTAGTATTTTTACATAGGAAAACACGATTTGCAATGTAACATGAAGTATGAACGGCCTCGGCCCACAAATAATGTGGTAGACCATATTCATTTAACATTGTCCTAGCCATCTCTTGTAAAGTACGATTTTTCCGCTCAACTACTCCATTTTGTTGTGGAGTTCTAGGACAAGAAAGTTCATGTTTTATTCCATGTTCCTCACAAAAAGTGGTAAAGGGAAGGTTAATGAACTCACCTCCTCTATCACTTCTTATTTTAATTATTGAGGAGTCATTTTCCTTTTCAACTCTTTTCTTAAAGGCTTGAAAATGTGAAAAGGTTTGACTTTTATGTTCAAGAAAATAAACCCAAGTAAAACGCGAAAAATCATCTACTAAAACATAAGCAAATCTACTCCCACTTAAACTTTTGGTTTGAGTTGGGCCAAATAAATCCATGTGGATTAGCTCCAATGGACGTGATGACATGATATCCTTAATTGATTTGAATGAGGACTTAGTTTGTTTCCCAAATTGACATGCGTCACAAACTCGGTCCTTTTCAAAGTTCAATGAAGGAATACCCTTCACCATTTCCTTAGAGTTAAGCCTAGAAATATGGTCAAATGAAACGTGGCCTAATCTCCTATGCCATAACCAAGAGTCGTCATCGAGGGCTTTTAAACATGTTATATTACAAGACATATTTAGCATATCAATCATATAAACATTGCTTTCACGAAAACCGGAAAATACACAAACATTAGAAGTTCTATCAATCACTTTACAAGAAACATTATCAAAAACAACATCAAAACCTTTATCACAAAGTTGACTAACACTCAAGAGATTATGCTTGAGGCCATCAACTAAAACTACATTTTCAATTAAAGGAGAGGTGCCAAGTTTTACATTACCAATACCGATGATTTTACCCTTGGCGTCATCTCCGAAGGTGACGGTGCCACCTTCATGATATCTTGATAGGGTTGCAAAGTTGTTGATGTCCCAAGTCATGTGCCTTGAGCAACCGCTATCAAGATACCATAAACCTCTACGTCTTTGAGCTTTGGATAGTACCTACATCATTTAAAACAATTGTTGACTTTGGTACCCAAACTTTCTTGGGTCCTTGAAAGTTAGTGTTACGAACCCAAACATTATGATGTGATGCACTTAGTCTATCATAACAAAAATTAGCTAAGTGTCCTTTCCGTCCACAATGTGAACATGAGTACACTTTTCTATACATGAATGCATGGTGTGTATGTGAAGTGTGAGCATGCTTTGGGGGTTTACCATGATGCATAGGTTGTGTAGCATGTACATGAGCATGAGCATGAGCATGATGAATATTTTTCTTAGGAGCTTGTTTCTTAGGAAACATATTCTCCATCTTCTTCTTATCAAACTCACTACACTTTTTCAAAACAACATCTAATGAGTCTAATCTTTCCTTAAGCATGGCAATCTCATTAGAATCTACAAATGGGGTCTTTCCTTTACAAGCAATCTTATATTTTTCAAATTCATTTTTAGTGGAAACTAAAGAAGAATGCAAGTCATTATTTTCTTTAGAAAGATTTAACACTTGAATATTCAAAGATTCATTATCCTTTTTCATTTTCAAGTACTTTTTCTTCATGAAGTCATAATTTTGAGAAAGTTCTATAAATGCTTCTCCTAGCTCATCCATGGATAAATCATCATCAAGAAGAGTTGAGGGGGTTACCTTGCTTGTGCTCTCATTTGCCATGAAGCACATATTGGCGGTGTCGATCTCCTCCTCGGATTCACTTTCGTCATCCCATGTTGCTTTCATAGCCTTCTTCTTGTATGGCTTCTTGGATGAAGATGGCTTCACTTGGTCCGGACACTCCGCTACTATGTGTCCCGGCTTTTGGCAATTAAAGCAAATGATCTTCCTTTCTTCCTTGCCTCCTTGCCATCTCCTCCGTCCTTGGAACTTTGCCTTGTTGTACATCCTCCGGACGTTTTTGACTAGAAGTGAGAGCTCCTCGTCATCTTCTTCTTCATCATCTTCGTCGGAGTAAGTAGCATGACTTTTGAAGGCAATGGTCTTCTTTTTGGTAGGTGCCATGTCCTCCCTTGCCTTTCTCTCCATTTCATGGGTCTTCAAGTTCCCAATGAGTCCAATGAGCTCAATCTCATCTTTATCATTGAGTTCCTTCAATGTTGTAGCTTTCACTTCCCATGATGGTGGAAGAGCCCGGATGATCTTTCTCACCCTTTGATCATTGTTGATTTCTTCACCTAGAGAAGCAAGACCATTAGTAATCTTAGTAAACTTAGTAACCATATCATCTATGGTTTCATGTTCTTGCATGCTAAAATTTTCATATTGGGACCGAAGAAGGTCTATCTTAGCCCTCTTCACTTGTGATGTCCCCTCATGTGTTACTAGCAAATGGGTCCAAATCTCATAGGCGGATTTGCAATGGATGACTCTAGCTATGTCATCATCATTGAGGGCTTGTAGGAGTGCATAATGAGCCCTAGCATTGGCATCAAACTCCTTGGTCTCAATTTCGGACCAAGTAGATTCATCACCGGGGGGTACACTAAATTGTTTAGTCACGGCCTTTGCAACTCGACTACCTAGGGATTGCAAGAAAACGGTCATCTTAACCTTCCATATGGGAAAGTTAAGTCCATCAAACTTAGGGGGTGTCTTAATACCATCGGCCATGTTTACTATGTGGAAATGAATGAAGTGATTAGCAATATAAGGATCTCTCTAAGGTTGTTAAGCCAAATCCTAGAGTCCAAGCTCTGATACCAATTGAAATACACCTAGAGGGGGGGTGAATAGGTGTAATTGCTAATCTAATGATCTTTTTAAACTTATGAAATGAGTGATGCAACAATCTCTCAAAACACGACTAAGAGCCGAATACCCCTTGCGAGGTTCTGAACTCCTTCCTCCCAATTCCCCTTAAATGGGTTAGAGGTGCGCAATGCAACCGTGTTGTATTGAGGTGTGATCGAACAATTCCAAGTATGAAATGCGATGATGAAATGCACACAAGTAATATAGCAAGAAAAGTAAACAAGTAAGGATTGCACAAATAAAATGTTAGTTCTCAAGCAATAAATTGAAAGCAAGTAAAGCAAGAGAGAATTAGACAAGATGACACAAAAGCAATCGCAAACAAAGTGATTTGTTTCGAGGTTCGAGCCCGTAGCTCTAGTCCCCGCCTTCACCTCCGTGAAGGGTTTCCACTATCCCCTTAGGATCCCGTACAAGTTAGGCCTCCAAAGACCTCAAGCCCGTAGCTTCACCTTACAAAGAAACTCCACCGAGGAGCTTGTCTCCACAAGAACAAGGATTACAAATTTGTGATCTCAACTAGACCACAACACTCTTTTACAAACACTCTTTCACAAACACTCTCACTCTTTTACAACTTCACTTATAGAAAGAATATGAAATTTTTGGCTCTATGAAGTGTGGTGAGAAAAGCTTCAGTTGTAGAGTGATATTAGAGATCAAACAACAACTGAAAAACCAATTTGAAAGAATGGAAATGAAAGCTTTAAACTATTTTTCTCTTTCTCTTGAAAAACAATGAAAACTTGTATTTTTCTTGGTAAATAACTAAGGCCTATTTCCCACTATTTATAGGGAGAGAATAGGTTAAAAAACTCTGATTTTTCCAGCTAATATCACCTGCAAAAGCACCCCAACAACCCTCTAAAAAGTCTGTTAAAACAGAAAATAAAACAGTTTTTTCAGAACAGCCCAAAGAGGAAAGAGCCGTTGGAGGTGTTGCAGGCCTACCGGTCGACTGCCGGTCGACCGGGACCCTGCTGGCAAAAGAGCCGTTATGGCTCCGGTCGACTGCCAGTCGACCGATCTCAAGAAAGGAAACACAGTTTCCTTCTACCGGTCGACCGACCCAGTCGACCGGAAAGATACAGAGAGCAAACATCTAATTACCGGTCGACCGATATGTAGGTCGGTCGACCGACAGACATGCACAGCCTGTGCATGTCTGGACACAGCAGCCGGTCGACTGGGCCGGTCGACCGGTCTGCCTGGAAAACTGTTTTTCTGGGCAGATTTTAAGATAGAAAATTTTGTATAAAATCTTTAAAAATCTGAAGCTAAGTTTTATGCTGAAAATAGTTTATATACATGTATTTAAACAAGTTTTTGAAGATGTAAAGCTTTGGGTACATGTATGTATAAACTAAGGCATAAACTTAGAACTAAATATTTTGAAAACATAGAAACATACAAAACAAATGTGTGTGCAAATCCTAGAGCCAAATTTCACATATTCTATCTTTACAAAACTAAACTTACAAACTACAATGGTCTTCAAGACTTCAACTTGAGCTATCTTCTCTTGATCTTCAATATTGCACTTTGAGCCCAATTTGACTTGTCTTGAGTCCAATGTACCTTCCTTTAGGGAAGAATCCATCTCTTTAATATATAAACCTGAAACACACTTAAACAACAATTTATATTAGTACCAATAACTAATATGTTTTGTAATCATCAAAATACACTAAACATGGGTTGATTGTAACCTTGGGCCAACAGCTTCTATTACATGTGACAATTGGTGTTCGCTGACATAATTAATAATGATAAATTGTTAATGTATTGTGACTGACCGTGATCACCCGACTGTGCGTATATATAATTATGATCGACGTATGATTGTACATGTGATCTGATTGTATACCAGACAAGTGACATATGCTAGATTACACATCTTGACATTAGTTCAAGATACCAATTATATATCATTCATACCTTTGTTCTTGAGATTGATTATTCTGTTATGTTTCATTTCAGTTGTTATGTTATTATTGCTTGCGTTGTTATGCACGACACCTTTTCCTTTACACACACACTCATTAGGTCACTTCTGATGACCTTGGATTCGTACGTCCAAGAATTTTTGGACACCTTCTTATATTGTTTAGGTATTCGTGGGATCGTACGCATTACAAGGAGCTGGAGTCTCTCTTTTCTTGATTATAGGTATTCTTGCTCTTTTATTCATATTATTTCCTGATTCTATCTTTATCGCATCCAGTTGGCATTTTCTTTTCGTTATTCATCTGTTATCATTACGTTAGATATTTATATGTCATATTGCAGTGATATTTATTTATCGTAATAGATTTTGCAGCTTGTTCATATTACTTTAGGCTTAGCGTGTATGCATAAGGTATTTTCCTCACGTATATACGTCGCCGACCTTCGTCGTAACTCCGCTTCAGCGTATTTTGGGAAGCGGGGCGTGACAGGATTTTCTTGGTATCAGAGCCAGGTTTGACATAAAAAGAGAACTTAGTTCTTACCAGTAACTTGAAACAAGTTATATTTACACTGCCATAAACATATAGGATTCACACAATTGATATTGAGTCCATTTAGAATTGATCGTTCTCTCTTTTGAAATCCATTTCTTGAATCTTTTGATTTCCCTAATTCCAACTCTTTTTCTAAAATATTCTGGGTTCCATCTTAATTCCTATCCTCTTTCCAATTCTATTTCCCCGATTTTGACTCCTGAGTTCGACCACTCCATGTTGAAGCTAGTAGCAGAGATTAGAGCGTGCAACGGAAGCGTGGTGGACGGATGATGCAGTAAGACGTAGCATGGTAGCTTTATCTTCTCCCTTAATCTTGATTTACTATCATTCCCTACTTTACTGAAATTTCGGGGACGAAATTTTTGTTAAGGTGGGCAGAATGTAATATCCCCTATTTAATAATACCATATTATTATTTTTAAAATTTACTTGATTCTACCTATTATTTTATTATTATTAATTAACTTGATTTTGAAAGTACACCTAGAGGGGGGTGAATAGGTGTACTGCTAATCTATGAATAATAATACGGAATTTAAAACTTAATTGCAACACACTTAGTGTAACCAACGGGTATAGCCGAATTTCCGGTGAAGGGATCTGGACTAACTCCTCTTGATTCCTCTGAATAAGAGTTGAGGTGCTATATGAAGCTCTCGTGGTTAAACACAAGTGAGGCACACAAACAAACACAGCCAAGCATATAAGAGTTATATGACAATATGAATCAATGCAAGGCACAATATAAGAGAGAGAGAGTTAGAGAAAGTGGATCAATCGCAAACACCAAGATATGTTTCGAGGTTCGAGCACCCAGCTCTACGTCCCCGCCTTCACACAGAAGTATTTCCACTAACTCATCCATACAGGACTTCCCACACAGGGAAACCTCCAATGAGGATTTTGGGCAATACAATAACCAGGAGTACACAACTCCTCTCTTTACAAATTACAACCTCTACACTTAGAGGCTAGGCACAAAGCCAACACGAATCAACCTCACGAATAAGGGATGGGCACAAAGTCAAACAACCAATCAACCCTCACTAGAGGGATAGGGCACAAAGCCACCACTCCAACAATCAACCTCTACACAAGAGGGAAAACACAAATTAGGAGAGTCTACAACTTGGTGATCACAAAGACCACAAACCAATTTCTTTCTCACTAAACAATGATCCTATAGATAGGATAGCAAGACAAGTTCAAGTGTGAGAAAATAAAGTGTTTTGAACAAAGAAAATCACTTGGGAAAATCTCCAAATAGATATAAAATTTTTAGACCAAAAACCAATCCCTAAAAGACTATTTTCTTTGAATTATCAAACACTTTAAAAACAAATGAAGATTGATCTTTTAAACCCAAAAACTCTTTTGAAAAACTTGCTCTTAAAACACTTGAAAAGATCTAAAATTTTGCGCTTGAAAACTTGTTAAGAAACAACTCAAATGGGGGGATATTTATGCCCTATTTGGATCTGCCCGTTGGCAGCAGAAAAGGCCCAGATTGGCCTTCCGGTCGACCGGCCAACGGTCAAAAATTCGACCTTTGAGCCCTCCGGTCGACCGCCTGGTCGACCATGCCCAGAACCAGAGAGCAACGGCTCTTTGGCTGGTCGACCGCCCGGTCGACCGGGCCAACCCGAGAGTGGGCTGACTTCAGTCGGTCGACCGCTTAGTCGACCGGCCAAGCACACTGGCCTTTGTGCATGTCTTGTGCATATCAGTCGACTGGTCCGATCGACCGACTACTGGTCCGGTCGACCGGCGGACGGTCGACCGTCCCAGTCGACCGCCAGAGCCGGCAGGGCAAAATACAGGACTTGAAAACTGGTCTGTTTATAATTAAATAAATCTCATAAAATCTCATAAATTCCACAAAAATCAGTTCATGTTATATCTTTAAAATACAAGCATGTTTGAGTAAAAATCAAACCATGTTATAAACATTTTGAACCATTTTTGTGACTTACAAATTTTGCCGAAAACCAAAATCCGTATTTTTCAAAACTTGGATTTTTGAAATAAAAAATCGTTTTGTCCAAAACTTATCCAAATACAAAAACATGATATTGAAACAACATTTAAGCATGTTGTTTATGGATATAATCCAATATACATGAAAGAGATAAATATCAATGTTTTTGACATTAAATCCGAAAATAAGTTTTGTTTAAATACAAAACCAAAATCCATGAATAGGTTATCAAAATAAGTTATTCTAAGAATATGAAGCATACATGTATATAGATCAAATCTAATGTACATTAAACCATATAAACTTGTTTTGATTCTATCTATCCATGAAAATCAAGATCGGTTAAACCAAAAACCGAAAATCAAAACATGAAACGAGTGTCTGTTGTGTACTTGAGCATATCACACTATCTAATCTTTAACAATGGATCTAAACAACTATTCTAAAACAAACCTATGAACTTGACGCTTGGACTCTTGAATCACCATGTAAAACCTTTAAAACACATTTGTTGAAGCTAATCACCTACTAATATCTTGGTTAAATATCTGAAACTAAATATCGCAAGATTATTAGTAAACTATAACTACATGAGTTAATCATCATCAAAACCAGAGTGGAAGTCCTCTGGGCCAACAATCTCCCCCTTTATGATGATGACAAAACTCATACAGTTATATATGCATGGATTAAAGTTAAGCTTCAAGGAAGCTCCCATTAACTCATGCATAGCAATAAACAATAAGATATGTAATGAATGTTAAACATGAGTATGCATAAACATACATAAAACAATGAATTAAACATGTTCTTGATACAAAATTTTTAAAATAAATTATTTCTCCTTCTTTTTAAAATAAACATGTTCTTAAATACCAATTGAAAATATAAACTTAAAATAAACATGTTCTTTAAATAATTGCTCTTGATACCAATAAAAATTTTAATTGAAAGCTAATTAATAAAAGGTCTTGATACTAATAATAAAACTTTTAATAAAAGCTCTTGATATCAATTGAAAGATAATCAATAAAAGCTCTTGATACCAACAATAAAAATGTTAATAAAAGTTTCTTGATACCAACAAAACAAAACAACAAACTAAGTTCTTGATACTAATATCCATGCTCTTGATACCAATATCAACAAAACATAAAACAAACTCTCTTGATATCAATATGAAACAAAACAAACTTTGATATAAATATGCATATATACTCAAATACTTCTCACCCTTTTTGTCAATCATCAACAAAGGGGTGAAAGTAAACAATGAAACAATATTCTCCCCCTTTTTGTCCGAAACAAAAATCATCAAGAGGTGAAACCAAAACAAAACATTATGATACCAATTAAAAAATATATCAATTTAGTGCATCATGATACCAATTGAAAATAAACAAATAGGTAAACCAACAATTTTTTTTTTGAAGAATTACTAATTGAAAGTAAATAAAACATTGAAAAACAAACTTGAAGAAACCAATAGAAAGTACCAATTGAAAGTACGTAAAACATTTTTAAGGAAACCAACCAAAATTTGATATCAACTGAAAGATGTAAACATATAGGTAATCATGATACCAATTGTAAAAATTAGTACCAATTGAAAATATTTTACACTTTTGATACCAATTTGAAAAACATAAACCAATTGAAGATATTTTTCATTAGGAGAGTATGATACCAAATTAAAATCAATATTAATTTTTCAATCATTTTTCAACATAAAGTGTGGGAGTAGAATACCAAGGTAAACAAAACCAATTGAAAGGTGAAATATGAATTTTCTCCCTCTTTATGAAATACCAAGTAAAATGATGCATAAGCTTGTATAAGATACAAATTGAAAAATAATCAATTGAAATATAATAGTCATTTAAGGGATCAAGCTTAACATAACCAAAATTTGTGCTCAAAGATATAGAGATATAGTAAGCACAAATAATATATATATATATATATATATATATATATATATATATATATATGTATGTATGTATGTATGTATGAAAAATTAAATACCAATCGAAATTGATACTATTTGAAGTGTAAGCATACATATATAAAAAATATGAGTATACAAAGTGAATGTCAATAGTAATACCAATTGAAAAGATACAATGATATCAAATGAAAACAAAATAAGATCAAGTGTATAACTTATACTTCCTACCACCCATTTCATGCACATGTTTTAAATAGATTTTCAATAATGAGCATACAAGGCATGGTCACCCAACCAACCGCCTTTGGATGGGTAGGAGTTTTCAAAAATAAGTTTGAAAATAATGTAACACGTTTGAAAACTCTACCATATGAAAAATACGAACTAGTTATAAGATTAAATTGTAAACTAGTACGAAATCCTTCAAGTAAGGAATAAAACACAAATATATTTTATGAAAAACATGTAAATCACATGATCACCAAACACTCAAAATCTATATATCACATATTATATTCATGGAAACAAAATCATGAGAAAACATTAAATAAAATGAGTGTATAAGAGTTATGTGAAATACATCATCATGAAACTAGGCAATCAAGCTCAAAATATGAAATTCCTTAATACATGAATATCATGAAGATTAAATTATCATATGTATGTATTGTATAAACTAGAGTATACATACATATCCAAATATAACGAGTCCACAAAAGTATATGCATGAAGGCAAGTGGCTCTAGGATGTATATGTATAACTAATAGTTTAGACAAAATAGACATATACATGAAGTTAAACATAAACATGAAAAACATGTATAAAATGAGAATACAAGTCAAATGTATGAATCATCAAAACTAGGCTATACTAGTATATCTAATGGGTACAAATAAGCATTCAAGCACAAACATATAATAATCTATTTGTAGCTCCCTAATTGTACAAGTATATACTCAAGTCTTAATGAAAACAAATATCTAAACATGTAATCAAAACATGAAGCATAGAAATCAAAACAAAACTAATATGATCATTATGTGAATGAACATGCATTAGATTTATGATATACACAATAGCTAAAATAAATGTGAGAACACAAAAGTATAAATCCATATTAAACATGGGTGATCTCAAATACTAATTATGCATATCACAAATCTAATAATCATGACATTTAATATACTAATCATGAAACATCAAAACATGCTAAAATGAATAATATGAAAGTATGTAAACAAAAATAGGAGTTAGAGATCGTTACCAAAACCAATAGGGCACATCTCTATATCTCTAAACCAAGGTGGTCCTCCCACCAAACTCCCCTTGAAAGTGATGCATCCAAATAGTCCTCTTTAAGCTCGGAACGCATCCACCTCAAGGCACCATCACTCTCACGTCATGTGAGAGCCCACACCTACATCAAACAAAATTGGAGTGGTCTTTGGTACCCATACTCTTTTAGGTCCATAGGGGTTAGCTCCTTTCCTAACCCAAACAAATTTAGTTGCAAATTTGAATCATGTATACGATCATAACAAAACTTAGCAAGGTGGACCTTACGTCCACAATGTATACATGTGTACACATGAGCATACAAAGTATTATGAGTGTATATGTGAGGAGCATGTGTATGTCGTGATTTGTGTGCATGCATAGGAGGGACTTGTTTCTTTCGTAACATAGATTCTAAACTGTGTGATTCATGGCACAATGGCTCAAAGTGGAGCCCAAACATTCAATACTTTTCTTCAAAACATTTATATCATTTTTAATAGTAGAAGATAAAGAGGAGCATATAATAGGTGAGCTACAATGTGAAGCTACACTAGCATGGCAAACATGAGAATCTAAATCATTTTTCAAAGAAACATTTTTATTTGAAACAATTTTCAATTCCTTTGAAATAGAAGCAATTTTCATTTTTACAGATTCATTTTCTTTTACAACAAAATCAACTTTTGAAGATAAAGCCTCATTTTTCTTCAAAACATTTTCACAATCATTTTTTATTTTCAAAATTTTGTTTTCATTAAGGGCCAGTTCAAGTTGGGATTTAAGTGAGTCACGTTCACTTGAAATCTCATCCCTCTCTTGCAAAGCAATCTCAAGTTTAGAAGATAAATTTTTATTTTCTTCTTTTAATCCAAAACTATCCTTTTTCAAAAGTTTATATTTTGAAATCAAATTTTCACAATTTTTAGTTAGTTCATCATTTAAGGCATGTGCATCCATACACTCATTGCAATAAGAACTAGTACTAACATCTAGTTGAGTATCCGAATGTACCTCAAGAGAGACATTCCCCTGGACCATGAAGCAACGTTCGTCGGACTCGTCTTGACTAGACTTCCTCTTCTTATTAATAAGCGTTGGTAGCTCAGGAGATGTCAAAATGTTTCACACTACAAAAGCGGAATCATAATGAGAAAACGCATGTAAATATTTTTTATCAAGAGATACTCTCAGTGCCTTAAGGGTTTGTGCATTGGCCTCTATATGATTGCTATCACTAAGGTAGGATCCTCGGTAATGGCAAGGTAAACTTTATAACTTAGGGCTTTTAAATGACAACTCATCATAACCTTCCATATATCAAGTCTAGAGATATCAAACATGGGAGGGCTATCCATGAGTGCAAAATATATGTATGCAAATGCAAATATAAATGATAGATTAGCAAACCAAGATCACACTCCTAGGTGGTTAAACCTAATATCAGGAGCGTAGGCTCTGAAACCAATTGAATGTACACCTAGAGGGAGGGTGAATAGGTGTACTGCTAATCTATAAACAATAATACGGAATTTAAAACTTAATTGCAACACAGTTAGTGAAACCAACGAGTGTAGCCGAATTTTCGGTGAAGGGATCTGGACTAACTTCTCTTGATTCCTCTGAATAAGAGTTGAGGTGCTATATGAAGCTCTCGTGGTTAAACACAAGTGAGGCACACAAACAAACACATCCAAGCATATAAGAGTTATATGACAATATGAATCAATGCAAGGCACAATATAAGAGAGAGAGTTAGAGAAAGTGGATCAATCGCAAACACCAAGATATGTTTCGAGGTTCGAGCACCCAGCTCTACGTCCCCGCCTTCACACAGAAGGATTTTCACTAACTCGTCCACACAGGACTTCCCACACAGGGAAACCACCAATGAGGATTTTAGGCAATACAATAACCGGGAGTAAACAACTCCTCTCTTTACAAATTACAACCTCTACACTTAGAGGTTAGGCACAAAGCCAACACGAATCAACCTCACAAATGAGGGATGGGCACAAAGCCAAACAACCAATCAACCTCTCACTAGAGGGATAGGGCACAAAGCCACCACTCCAACAATCAACCTCTACACAAGAGGGATAACACAAATTAGGAGAGTTTACAACTTGGTGATCACAAAAATCACAAATCAATTTCTTTCTCACTAAACAATGATCCTATAGATAGGATAGCAAGATAAGCTCAAGTGTGAGAAAACAAAGTGTTTTGAACAAAGAAAATCACTTGGAAAAATCTCCAAATAGATATAAAATTTTTAGACCAAAAACCAATTCCCAAAGACTATTTTCTTTGAATTATCAAACACTTTAAAAAGAAATGAAGATTGATCTTTTAAATCCAAAAATTCTTTTGAAAAACTTGCTCTTAAAACACTTGAAAAAATCTAAATTTTTGCTCTTGAAAACTTGTTAAGAAACAACTCAAATGGGGGGATATATATACCCCATTTGGAATCTGCCCGTTGGCAGCAGAAAAGGCCCAGATTGGCCTTCCGGTCGACCGGCCAATGGTCAAAAATTCGACCGTTGAGCCCTCCGGTCGACTTCCCGGTCGACCATGCCCAGAACTAGAGAGCAACGGCTCTCTGGCCAGTCGACCGCCCGGTCAACCGGGCCAACCCGAGGTGGGCTGACTTCAGTTGGTCGACCGCTCAATCAACCGGCCTGGCACAATGGCCTTTGTGCACGTCTTGTGCACATCGGTCGACCGGTCCGATCGACCGACCACTGGTCCGGTCGATCCATCCTGGTCGACCGCCAGAGCCTGACAGGGCAAAATACAGGACTTGAAAACTGGTCTTTTTATAATCAAATAAAGCCCATAAAATCTCATAAATTTCACAAAAATCAGTTCATGTTATATCTTTAAAATACAAACATGTTTGAGTAAAAATCAAACCATGTTACAAACATTTTGAACCATTTTTGTGACTTACAAATTTTACCAAAAAACCAAAATCCGTATTTTTCAAAACTTAAATTTTTGAAATGAAAAATCGTTTTGTCCAAAAACTCATCCAAATACAAAAACATGATATTGAAACAACATTTAAGCATGTTGTATATGGATATAATCCAATATACATGAAAGAGATAAATATTAATGTTTTTGACATTAAATCCAAAAATAAGTTTTGTTTAAATACAAAACTCAAAAACATGAATAGGTTATCAAAATAAGATTCTAAGAATATGAATCATGCATGTATATAGATCAAATCTAATATATATTAAACCATGTAAACTTGTTTTGATTCTATCTATCCATGAAAACCAAGATCGGTTAAACCAAAAACCGAAAACCAAAACATGAAACGTGTGTGTGTTGTGAACTTGAGCATATCACACTATCTAATCTTTAACAATGAATCTAAACTAACTATTCTAAAACAAATCGAGATCTTCTTGTAGTGGGCCGTCTCCAAGTCGACTCGATCCAAACGTGATCCACCGAGCTTGACTCCAAATGAGTGCTAGATATGAACTTGACGCTCGGGCTCTTGAGTCACCATGTGAAAGCTCCAAAACACCTTTGTTGAAGCTAATCACCTACTAATATCTTGGTTAAATATCTGAAACTAAATATCACAAAATTATTAGTAAACTATAACTACATGAGTTAATCATCATCAAAACTAGAGTGGAAGGCCTCTGGGCCAACATATTTAGTATCATTATTAGTAATATTGTTTATCACTTGTAGACTCTTATTACTTATATTTGGTTATTTTAAATTATATTGGTAATATTATTATTTTCATCCAAACCCAATGAGCTCAGCCGATTCTCCTTTTCCTTTTATTTTCTTTTTTTTTTTATGCTAAGCCCACATGAGCCACGCCTACTTCTTATTTTTATTCATTTTCTTCTCCTTTTTCTATTTTTCTTTAAGCCGAAAAAAAAATTAAGCCCGCGAGCGCACTCTCTATTTTCTTATTCTTTCTATTACTTATTTCTTTAAATAAAGCCCAAATATAACCTATAACCCACACAAAACCCAATCCTAATCCTAATCAAAATCTTATCTTATCAAATCTTTTTCATTAATCTTAACTAATCCTAATTTAAATTCTAACAAAAATTATATCCAAACAGAATCTCCTTGAGATTTTTAGTAATCTTCAATTCTTATCTAAACTACTAAATTAAGTAATCTCAATTTAACTAGAACTCATGTTTCTAAAATATCTAATAACCTATATAAAGACCCAAACTCTTTCTTTCTCTTCTACCTCAAGAGAAAACCATGTCCCAACTCTCCACCCCTTCTTTCTTTTCTCCGCAAGCGGAGCATGAACAAAAGGGATCTTGAAGTGAAAGATGGAGGAACATGACAAGGGAGAGCAAATCCAAGTAAGTAATTTATTTTCTAAAAAACTTTATTGATATAAATTGTTTATTAAATAATCATTCTATACCATAATCTCCATGAATAATTTTATACATCAAAAACCCAATCTAAAATACATGTGAACATATACCAACCCATATTTTAAATTACAAAATTTTTTGGAATTTTTGCAGCAAAAGATTTCAGAAAAAATATATAAAAACCAATAAAAAAACCCTGCTGTTCCAGGCCACCTAAACCAGGCCTGGCCTAGCCTGGGCCAGTCTGGCCTGGCCTTGGCTGGGCCTGGGCAAACCAGGCTGGGTGGACCAGTAAAGGGCTTTAGCCCTATTTAAAAAAACAAAAAAAAAGGAAAAGGAAAATCTCAGACCAGGCCTGGGCCTGAGGGGCCTGGGTTGTTGCTTAAAAAAAAAAGAAGAAGAAGAAGAAGAAAGAAAGAAAGAAAAGAAGAAAGAAAGCTGAATTGCCATATTAAAATAATTTATTAAAAATATCAAAAAATAGAGAAAAATATAAATAATAATCTACAATTCTTCTACTTTCTATGATAAAATTTAGATATGTAGCAATATGAAATAAATTCAAACCACCCACTTTAACACCATATTTCTAAATGGTAAATTTAGACCCGTTAATTTTTTTTTTCTAATTGTATAAAGTCTATTAAAAATCCAACAAAAAATTAGAAATTAGTTTAAATTAAATCTATTAGATTTAGTACACTCAGAGAACCATATTTCCAACCGCAATCCAATTAATCAAGATTAAAAACCCCTTATAACTCCTAAGTAAAATATCCTTTTAAAAACCTAACAATTTCTATTGGAATAAATCATGTAAATTTATCGAGGCCTTATGATTTCAGTGCTTTGGACTTGCGATCGAGTTCAAGTGAGTGTTTCTCTTCTTTGTTTAATTTTTATTTAATTGTGTTGTAAGTGTTTGTTCTCATATCTTTTCCTTATTTACTGTTGTCAGCAGTGTTCATCTATCTATTCGTATCATTTCATGTTATTATATGACATATTTGACCAGTATGATTACCCTACCATTTCATATGACATCATTGATTGTACACCCTATGTATTTCGTTGATATGAGCATTTATTGGCGTCATCTCATGTGTTGGTATATCGTCATTGTTAGCTTAGATCTAGTATTGATATACTATGGACGAGACTTGATCTAGTAGCTGACCTAGCGGTAATAAATCTTAGAATATAAGTATATTGATCTTGAGGCCGATTGATTAATGATTAAGGACTAGAGATTCATATTTTATGCGTGCTATTTATCGAAAAATTGTTAGTGATTATTCCGATTAGAACTCTTTTAGATATTGAGGATGTGTTAGACATGATTTGCTTTATCGACAGACTATTTTACCGATACATGGATATGTCTGAATATAATACCCTTGACGCTAGTATATGTGTTGAGGCAGACTTCTGGACTATTAGGAGCTATTATTTCTGAATTCCTCCATTGGTGAGCTTGACTGATGTATTGATGGCCTTATTGATATTGATTACTAAATATAGGGAGGATTTAGATTTCATATTGATCAAGGATG
The DNA here is from genome assembly GCA_038442645.1 of Agave tequilana. Taxonomy (NCBI): domain Eukaryota; kingdom Viridiplantae; phylum Streptophyta; class Magnoliopsida; order Asparagales; family Asparagaceae; genus Agave; species Agave tequilana. The sequence continues at coordinate 159,263 of JAVJIF010031341.1, forward strand.
TGGCACTCCTTAATTATGATCTTGGTTTTGAATTGATGAAATAAAGACCTTTGGAATTACCCTAGTGATTTGATTGGATACTGATGATCTTATCAATGTTGGATATTAGATGTAGAGATGATTGAGATGTTATGTTGATCGAGTATGTTATATTCTTTGATTATGATCTTGATTATGTTTGGATAAGTCAGATTTGATCTTGAGGATATATATATATATATATATATATATATATATATATTATTTCATGATTGGCTTTTGACTGTTTCAGTTATGGAGATAGAGTTATTATGAATGATTTCATTGATATCGTTGATTATATTACATGTTCGGAGTTTTATGACAGCTATTGATCGATCTAATTTATTGATGACTTAGAGGATAGATATATCGATGACTTTGAGGATATGAGTTGATTATATACATTGCCTGGATTATTCTATTCATAACAGTAGGTTATTACTCATCCTGAATATCTTGATTTACCTGAGAAACTTGACTGATTATACTTGGTATATACCCGATAACTATATTATCCATGTTACCATTAATTGCTGGAAAAATATTATTACTCAGTAACAACACTTTCATGTTATACTTATTACATATTCCTGTTATACCAGTATCATGTTCATTGATATTATATATTCCTGTTATGTCGGTATCCTGATTACATATGTTGATGTTGTTACCGTGACTACCACTGAGTTATCCCAGTGATTCAAGTAATATGCACATTAAGTAATCTTGATAAATTAATAACATGATATTAAACAACTTACACTGGATTGGGGAGATTAATGGAGGAGATAGCGTCTGTATTTTAGGTGGACCTAGGATTTAGGTTGCGCAGCCGAAAGAGGGTTCCACTGCAGGGTTCCCGTGAGGTGACTGGCACCCCGTCCTATTCTTGTTCCTGTTATACATTTATACATGTACCTGACTGTTATACATGTTCCTGACTACCTTGTGGTAGGTCCTGGTTAGCGCCAGGAGTCTGGGCCGTGGTCCTGGGTATGCACAAGACCCACCTAAAACACAGACAATGTCTCAACCGATCAGTTTCAATAACTGAGGACCTCGATTGGCATATGTAGTATGCGTAGTATGGGATACGTTTATTACATGTGGCAATTGGTGTTCGCTGACATAATTAATAATGATAAATTGTTAATGTATTGTGACTGACCGTGATCACCGGACTATACATATAAATAATTATGATCGATGTATGATTGTACACATGACCTGATTGTATACCAGACTAGTGACATATGCTAGGTTACACATCGTGACATTAGTGGCCAAGATACCAATTATATATCATTCATACCTTTGTTCTTGACATTGATTATTCTGTTATTTTTCATTTCAGTTATCGTGTTGTTATTACTTGCATTGTTATGCACGACACCTTTTCCTTTACATACACACTCATTTGGTCGCTTCTGACGACCCTAAATTCGCACGTCCAGGAATTTTTGGACACCTTTTTATATTGTTCAGGTCTTCTGTGATTGTACGCATTACGAGGAGCTGGAGTCTCTCTTTTCTTAATTATAGGTATTCTTACTCTTTTATTCGTATTATTTCCTGATTCTATCTTTATCGCATCCAGTTGCCATTTTCTTTCCTTTATTCATCTGTTATCATTGTGTTAGATATTTATATGTCATATTGCAGTGATATTTATTTATCGTAGTAGATTTTGCAGCTTGTTCAGGTCACTTTAGGCTTAGCGTGTATGCGTGGGGTATTTTCCTCGCATATATACGTCGCCGACCTTCGTCGTAACTCCGCTTCAGCGTATTTTGGGAAACGGGGCGTGATAGTTTGTTTCTGATCGACCGATCGGTCAACCGCCGAAGAGCTTTGCTCTCTAGATGTTGGGTGTGGTAGACCGCCCGGTCGACTGGAAACCCTAACAGCTAGAAATATAGTTGTTAGGCAGTCGACTGCGAGGCCAGTTCGGCCTGGGTTAAGCCTAGCAACTATATTTTGTTTTGGCCTATAAATAGGGGTTTAAACTTAGGAATTTTAAACCATTTTTCATGAGTTTTACAACCAACTTTTAAGTGCTCTCTTGCCTATTTCCAATAGAGTTTTCAACAACTTTTTGAGCTTTAAATCCACATCTTTAAGTGCGTTTATTTCAAGTGTTTTTAAAGTTTTGAAAAATCAAAGAAAACCAGTTTTTGAAGAAAACAAGTTTTGTGCTTCAAGTTTATATATCTTCTTAAAATTTTTCTCAATTATTTTCTAAAGAGTTTTATTTTCAAAATCGTTGTCTCATAAGCTTGAGCTCTCATTTAAAAATCTATCATTATAGGATTCTAAGTTGTGTGAGATTTTGGTTTGTGATCTTTGTGATCACTAAGTATTGTAAATCATTTTTCTTTGTGTTTTGGCTTTGTGCCCTCCCTCTTGTGTAGAGGTGATTTGCTTTATACATTGGTTTTGTGCCTCCTCTAGTGTAGAGGAGATGAGTTTATATCCTTTGTAAAATTCCTTAGAAGAGATAGTGCAATTCTTCACGCAGTGAAGGTAGGGACATAGAGCGAGTGACTCAAATCTCGAAACATATCCTTTTGTTTATATTTGCTATCTCTCAACTTAACTCTACTTGTTTATATCTTTCATTATTATTATTACTTATTCATACATGTTTGATATTGTGCTCACACTTGTATCAATCCAAGAGAGCTATTGAAACACGTCAACTCTTATAAAAGAAGAATCTTGAGGAAAAGTTTTAGAGCCCTTCACCGGGAATTCGACTTCACCCTTTAAAATTTATTTGTGTATTAGTTTTATTAGTCATAATTTTGTAATTCTGCATTTGATTAGCAATTCACCAATTCACCATTCTAGGTGAACTTTTAATTGGTACCAGATCTTGGTGCTTTTGATATTCAGTTAACCACCATAGATAGATTCTTTATTTACTAATCATCATATTTGTTTTGCACGCATGACATATAGTGGTAAATCTAGCATTTATTGTCTACCCAACTTTGATGGACTTAACTTTCCTATATGGAAGGTTAAGATGACCGTTTTCTTGAATTCTTTGGCTAGTAGAGTAGCCAAAGCTATATCAAAACCATATTTGTCCCGAGGGTGATGAGGACTCATGGTCAAGAAATATAATGTCAATTGTAAAGCTCTTTATGCACTATTACAAGCTTTGAATGATGATGTTTTTAGAGTTATAAATTGTACATGTGCATATGATTTTTAGCAAGTTTTGATCACTACACATAAAGGCACATTCACAAGTCAAGAAAGTTAAGATTGATTTTCTTAACTCTCAGTATGATAGCTTTCATATGTTTGATGATGAATCCAATGATGATATGCTTAACCATTTTACTACAATTATTACTGGACTCATTTCTTTAGATAAGCTTATCGACAATAATCAAAAGGTGCGAAGAAAAAGCATAAGAGCACTTTCTCAAACTTAGAAAGTCAAAGCTACCACCTTAAAAGAACTCAACAATAGAGAAAAATTAAACTTCACCGCCTTTATGAAAAACTTGAACACCATGAGATGGAGATGAAGGTAAAGAAAGATCGTAAGCCACAAAAAAGAATGGTATAGCACTCAAGGCCTCCTCAAGAGATTACAAAAAGAAAAATGTTGCAATTCCAACCACCTATGAAGATGATGAAAAACTCACTCTCCTAGTGAAGAACATCAACATATATCTTAAAAATGGAAGGAGAAGTGATCCAAGAAGGAAGAGCTAGAAGAAAACAATGAAAGGCACCCTTGGGATTTAGATTGTGAATCCGAAGTTGATTCGCGCATATCTGTTTCATAGTCCAAGGGGATGACCTCCTTGAGATAAATTCAAAATTCAAAATTGATGAGAATGAAAAATTATCATATGATGATTTTGCTTTGTGTTGTGAAGAATTGCTTGAAAAATATAATTTGATAAAAAAGGACAACTTGAAATTGAAGAAAGAAATTAGTGTTTTATCTTCAAAGCATGATATTGTTTTAAAAGAAAATGTTTTTTTTTTGAAAAACAAATTTGAGTTGATTTTCAAAGAAAAGAATTGTGTTTCTCTCACTTCTCATACAAATAATGTTGTTTCTTCTATTAATAAAAATGAGATTTGTGTTTTGAAGAACAAATTGATTTTTTAGGCTTAATCTTGAGCCAATGGGCTTTTAACCATAAAAGATTGGAATCCTTATTTTAAAAGAAACAGCTTCACATATTTCTACACAAACTGCACGACATGCACATACACATCATACTCATAAGTATGCCAACTTGTATCATTGTTCGCATTGTCGGTGCAAAGGTCATCTAGCTAAGTTTTTTTTGATAGATTAAAAATTTCAAATACAAATATTTGGGGTTCAAAATACTAACATTCAAAGACCCAGGAAAGTCTTAATAACAAAGTCCATGCCAATTTTTTTTATATAGGTGTGGGCTCTCTCAAAACATGAGAGAGTTTTGGTGCCTTGATAGTGAATACAATCGGAGCTTGATAGACAAATCAATGGATGCATAACTATCAAGGAGTTTAGGTATGAGAACCACTTTGTTTGGAGAAATGGATATTAGTTCTATCAGTTTGGTAACTATCTCTATCATTCATCTTAAGTTTACGTATGCCTTAATAGGATGATTTTTAGCATATTGATTATTTGTTTAAATGCAAATCATGTTAGAACTTGTGATATACTTATATAGCATTTGAGATACATTATTGATTTTGCATCAAATTCTCATTTAGCTATGTGTGTATATCCTGATTTTAATGATTCTTGCATTTATACGTTACTCTCTTTAAAATGCTTTTTTAATCATTTTTTACATTTGATATTTTCAAACTATTTTCAAATACTTATTTTTGAAAATGTCACCCTTAGTGGGAGGATGGTTGGGTGATCATCCCTTATATATGTTTAAATTACTATTTTTTGAATGTGCATATAGGTAGGTGATTTTAATGAGTTATACACATGATTCTCTTGATATTTGATTTTTTTCATACTCATTCATGTTTTTTTATATATGTATGCCTATATTTCATGTTATAAAAATTACATTAGCATCATACATATATATGATTGATTATGTATGTTTAACATTGTCCATACATGTATTTATAGGACAATTGGTTTCATGCTAAGCTTGATTTCATTACAAATAAATTAGTATACTTTTACAAGCTTAGGCATTAGTTCTATGGTAATTTCAAAAAGGGAAAGAAATTCTTTGACTTTAAATTGATATTTTTCATTTTTTTTGTAAAAAAAATATTTTCTTTTAAAAATTGATATCATGGACTTTTATTATCTATTCACATAATATCATGTTCAAACTTTCATTTGGTATTAAAATTATTTTACAAATTGATATCTATGCTGGTTTCAAAAATTGTTCCAAACTTACAACTAATTTCAAGTTTGTAATTGGTATCCTTCAATTATTATCCTTTCAATTCGTTTAGAAAATCAAATTTTCAATTATTCTCAAAATTTATTTTGATATGTATTGCCTATATGCAAGGGGAGTTAACTTAACGTCCTCTCTATATGTAAATTTATGATAAAATTATATATAGAAGGGTTTGACCTCTCTTCTCTATATCATACACGTGTATAGGAAAATCTTAACATCTCCATCTATATATTATATATTATGCTTATGTGGGTTAAAGTTTAGTCATCTCTTTTCCATGTAATGCATGTATGCAGGGGAGCTAACTTAGCATCTTTCCTCGTTATAAATTTATATCACATATATATTTACTTTGGTGTATTTACTCCTTTGTTGATGAGTTGAAAAAAAGAGAGAGATGTTTAATGTTTATATATGCATGTTTCATGCTTTATATATATATGTTTGTGCCTTACTTTTTTTTGCAAAAAGGAAAGAAATTAAGCTTTATTGAATATCTTATTGTATATTTATTATGTATGAGTTAAGTGCGAGCTTTTACAAAGTCTTTCACTAATCCATGCATATATAACTCCATAAGTTTTGTCATCATCAAATAGAGGGATATTTTTGGCCAAAGGCTTATCACTCTAGTTTTGATAATGATTAACTCAAGTAGTTATAGTACTAATGATCTTTTGTTATTTAAGTTTCAGATATTGATCAATACCTTAGTTGGTGTTTAGTTTCCTATAAAGACTCAAAGTCAAGATTGAAACTAACACGTGTTGATTTAAGAGCTCAAGCGGAAAGAACACATCAAGTATTTAAGATAGAGTCTAGTTCTAAAGAATCAAAGTATTTGATCAAGTCAAGCGGAGAAGAACAATCACATCATGAAGAAGAAGATTAGAGCTTGTATGTCTAGATCTTATGTAAAGATTAGATTAGACTTGATGGTTCAAGCACACACACAAGTTTAATATTAGTTTTTAAGATTAAAAGTTTTAGTGTTTCAGTTTAACCAATTTTGATTTAATTAGAATTTATTTTTGAATTTATGAATAGGTTTCATCAAAAACAAGTTTACATTGATTTATATATGTATTGAATTCATCCATACTCGTTGGTGCTTCTACTGTGTTTAAGAAACTTACTTTGATGATTTTATTTCAAGGGTTTAAGTTTCGTTTTTTACAAAAAATTGTTGTATGATATATATTGCCAAAAAAAGTTTATATCATTTTATATGTGCATTAAATTCTATTAATACACATTGGACTTCAATTGAGCTTCAATAGCTTGATTTTATATCTATACAAGTTTTTTTTTTTTGAGAAAAACTAGATTTCCATTTAAAAGTTTAGTTTTTCAGAAAATACGATTTTTGTTTATAAAATTGAATTCTTTATCTTAAAACCAAGTTCAGATGTTTGAAGTATGTGTTGATATTTTATCACACATATTGGTACTCTAATGTATTTACATGAACTTATTTTTGTAGAATTTAATGAGATTTATTGGTATTTAAATGGAGTAAAAAGATATTTAAAAATAAAAAAATATATTTTTAGGTTGGACCTGGTCGACTGCCCAGTCGACCAGATATACACATGCTTAAGTGCTATGTGTCGACCGGATATACACATGCTTAAGTGTTATGTATGCTGGTCAACCGACCGTTCGACTATTGTAGACTTGGTACTCTCTGCTTGTTTCTGGTCGATCGGTCAGTCGACCGTCAAAGAGCTTTGCTCTCTGGATGATGGGTGCGGTCGACCGCCCAGTCGACTGGCAACTCTAACTGTTGGACGGTTGACCGGCCGGTCGACCGCAAGGCCAATTTTGCCTGGGTTTGAGCCTAACAGCTATATTTTGTTTTGGCTTATAAATAGGGGTTTAAACTTAGGATTTCTAAAAGATTTTTCAAGAGTTTCACAACCAGTTTTCAAGTGCTTTCTTGGATATTTTCAATAGAGTTTTCAAATTTTGAGATTTAAATCCACATCTTTAAGTGTATTTATTTTAATTATTTCAAATTTTGAAAAATCAGAGAAAACAAGTTTTTAAGAAACACAAGTTTTGTTCTTCTAGCTTATATATCTTTATAGAAGTTTTCCCAATTATTTTCTAAAGAGATTCATTTTTAAAATCTTTATTTTCTCACAAGCTTGAGATCTCATTGCAGAATCTATCATTATTGGATTCTAAGTTGTGTGAGATTTTGGCTGTGATCTTTATAATCACTAAGTGTTGTAAACCATTTTCTTTACTTTATGTTTTGGCTTTGTGCCCTCCCTCTTGTGTAGAGATGATTTGCTTTGTGCATTAATTTTGTACCTCGTCTTGTGTAGAGGATTGGAGTTTGTATCTTTTGTAAAGTTTCTTACTGGAAATAATGAAAATTCTTCACTCGTTGGAGGCGGGAACGTAGAGCAAGTGGTTCGAACCTCGAAACATATCCTTGTATTTGCGTTTGCTATCTCTCAACTCAACTCTACTTATTTATATCTTGCATTGCTATTATTACTTATTCATACATACTTGATATAGTGCTCACAATTATATCGATTTAAGAGAACTATTGAAGCACCTCAACTCTTATAAAAGAGGAATCTTGAGGGGAAGTTATAGAGTCCTTCGTCGGGAATTCGGCTTCACTCTTTAGAATTCATTTCTGTGTTAGTTTAATTAGCCATAGTATTTATAATTCTTCATTTGATTAGCACTTCACCAATTCAGTCCCTCTAGGTGAACTTTCATTAAAACTATATCAAGCATGTAATGATAAGTAAATATTGGCAAGTAAGATATAAACAAGAGTGAGTAGAGTTGATTGAGAGAGAAATAAGTGCAATCGCACGCACAGGATATTTATTTTAAGGTTCAAGCAACTTGTTTTACGTTCCCGCCTTCACCGCGATGAAAGATTTTTACTATGCACGATCCCTCAAGATCCCCAAATGTTATAATTTTTCTTAAGAACTCTTGGACCCGCAATTTCCTCACTCATTCCTACAAGAACCAAATTCACAAGCCCGCATGCTCTCCCGAGAACGCAACCTACAACCACCTGAAATTCAAAGATTAAAATACTTGGTGATTAACTTCGCAACCACAAAAAAAGTACTCTCACAAACAATAATCTTATAGGATAGATATAAAGATGATGATTCAAGCTTGTATGAGAAAACTAGAGATTTGAAACTTGAAGACTTAAGAAAAACTTTTATCAAAATCCTCTTAAAGATGTGGAAATGAGTAGCACAAAAACAAGCTTTTCTTTCAAAACTTGTTTTCTTGATTTTTTAAAACTTTTCAATACTTGAAATATTGTTGCCAAACTCTCTACAATGGATCATATTTATAGAAGAGGGTTATAACCATTAGAGAGTAATCCCAGCCATTAAACATTTGATTAAACTCATAAAAAGTAAGAAATAACCATTTGGGAATAAAACAAAAAGTCAAAATATAAAACTAGCCGTTCAAGACAAAATGTGCATTTCTGCACCTTTGGCGGTTAACCGGCAATGCTAGTGAGAACTATCCATCGCAATGGGTCGACTGGCCTTAGCCCAAAAACCTATTATCTTTTATATTTTTAAAAAATATTTAAAATTCAAATAAATTCCCATAAATACTACAAAAATAAGTTCCTATAAATACCATTTGGCTCAAATATATGTGATCAAGAACCATAACATATTACAAAATTTTGAAATTATTTTTGAGATGTTAAAAATTCATTTTTGAAATATAAATTATTTAAAAATGTTTTCCAAAAACTAAACATTAAACTTAAACAAGTTTGTTCCAAAATTTATATAAATTAAAAATAACCTTCTCTAACTTTATTTAAGTTCTAATGTGTATGGACAACACCAATACACATTTTAAACAATAAAACTATTTTTTGAGATTTTCCTATTATAAAACCAAACATTCGAAAACTAAACCATAAACCAAAAATTCATTTTCAATTAAACTCATCAAAACAATATATAAAACTTGTGTGTGTATGAGAGAGAGCTTGAGAAATCATAAAACTTGTTTTCTTGATTTTTTAAAACTTTTCAATACTTGAAATATTGTTGCCAAACTCTCTACAATGGATCATATTTATAGGAGAGGGTTATAACCATTAGAGAGTAATCCCAGCCATTAAACATTTGATTAAACTCATAAAAATTAAGAAATAACCATTTGGGAATAAAACAAAAAGTCAAAATAGAAAACTAGCTGTTCAAGACAAAAATGTGCATTTCTGCACCTTTGGCGGTTAACCGGCAATGCTAGTGAGAACTATCCATCGCAATGGGTCGACTGGCCTTAGCCCAAAAACCTATTATCTTTTATATTTTTAAAAAATATTTAAAATTCAAATAAATTCCCATAAATACTACAAAAATAAGTTCCTATAAATACCATTTGGCTCAAATATATGGGATCAAGAACCATAACATATTACAAAATTTTGAAATTATTTTTGAGATGTTAAAAATTCATTTTTGAAATATAAATTATTTAAAAATGTTTTCCAAAAACTAAACATTAAACTTAAACAAGTCTGTTCCAAAATTTATATAAATTAAAAATAACCTTCTCTAACTTTATTTAAGTTCTAATGTGTATGGACAACACCAATACACATTTTAAACAATAAAACTATTTTTTGAGATTTTCCTATTATAAAACCAAACATTTGAAAACTAAACCATAAACCACAAATTCATTTTCAATTAAACTCATCAAAACAATATATAAAACTTGTGTGCGTATGAGAGAGAGCTTGAGAAATCATATCTCGATCTAAACTTTGCAAGAATCTAAACAAACTAAACTTGCACACGTTGAATACAAGTCTTGTTCATGATCTTAATCTTCTTCTTCAACTTGACTTGATCCAAACTATATTATTTTGAGCTTGACTCCTTCTTGAGTGTTAAATAGATTCTTTATGCTTAAGCTCTTAAATTAATACGTGTTAGTTCAAACTTTGAGTCTGTTGATGAAGTTAAACACTAAAACCATGATTTTGATTAAATATGAAACTACGACATCATAAGATCTTTAATACTATAACTACATGAGTTAATCATTATCAAAACTAGAGGGATGGGCCTTTGAACCAACAATCTCTTCCTTTTTGAAGATGACAAACTCATGGAGTTATATATGCATGGATTAAAGAAGAGCTCTGTAAAAGCTCCCCTTTAACTCATGCATAAACATAACACATATAGAGATATTAAATAAAGCTCTAAATATCAAACAAACAAGCAAACATATATGCATAAAACATATAAAATTTAAACAATATGCATATATAAACTCTAAATTTCTCTCTCCTTTTTGTCACTTCATTAACAAAGGGTAAAGAAAATAAAATAAATTTATATAAAATATAAATTCCTATCGATGAGAGATGTTAAGTTAACTCTCCCTGAATACATGCATTACATGAAAAAGGGATGACTAAGCCTTATATCACATAAGCATAATATATAATATATAGATGAAGATGTTAAGCTCCCCTTACACTCAGTGTGCTATATACAAAAGAGAGATCAAGTTTTTTTTTTATAATATACTCATCACAAATTTACATATAGAGGGAATGTTAAGCTTCCCTTGTATATAAATAATATATGCACAAACAAAATTGTATGTAATATACGTGTGTAGAAATTAAAGTCAATTGAAATCAAAACAATTGAAATCAATTTAAATTTTAAATAATTTTGAACATAGATATCAATTGAAACTTAAAATAATTTAAACATGGATATCACTTGAAATCACTTTAATTAATATTGAAAATTTAATACTAATTAAAAACTAATAAAGAAATAAAATTTGAAACAAAGATACCAATTGAAAAATAAGATAGATATCTATTGCAATAATCGATACCAGTTGAAAGTCTGAACATATTTACTAAAAGAAAAGTCATTTTCTTTCTATGATAAAAAAAAGAATTATGATCAAATCAAAGAATTTCTCTCTCTTTTTGAAACACTAACAAAACCAATACATAAGCTTGTAAAATATATCAATTTATACATTTAAGTATATCCAAGCCATGCAAAAGAAGATTGTGCTAAAACATGTACGAAAACATACACGTTCTACTATAATATGCACAATCAACTAAATCATATATATGTATGATATTGCCATCAAATTTAAAACATACATACATACATATATATATATATATATATATATATATATATATATATATATATATATATATATATATATATAAACATGAATGAGTATACAAAAATCAATTATCATATTGCACTGGGTAAATTCTTAAGAAATCAATCCAAGCACCAAAATAATGGGGAAAGATCGTTAACTCAAAATCACAGTAAGCGCAAACACACACAAAACTTACGTAAAAAACCTAAAGTTAAAAAATCATGGAGAGCGAGAAGAGAGTTCCACCATAATAATGGCAATTACAAGTGAGTTTCTTTAGTGTGCTAGGGCTTCTGGATTCCGATGGTAATCTCCTTCCTCTTTGGGGATCTCTTATTTACACAGTTGTATCAAAAAGATAAGGTTGGAGAGTCTGGCTCAGTTTGAATACTTAAAATCTTTATCTTGATAGCGATTGAGCTGAATTTCCCAATTTGAATCAAGATAGGAGAGAGTCCAAATCTATTCAATAGTTTGTGTCTTGCTGTAGATAATGATGAATTGCTCCCAAGTGGTTGAATTAGGATTGGGTTTTAGAGTGGAGATCCCTAATAATTAGATTTACATCTTATTCTAATTATACAACCTGCTTATAATTCAGACTGAATGAAGACCCTTGATAGGTGTTCTGGAGGTGGCCATATATCGCGTATCCCTTGGGACCGAATAAACACGTGTCATGATCTCAAGCGGGTCAGAAAGTGACCACTATGGATGCCCCCTCTATTCTCCTCTCTTTGGAGGCGGTCTGGGACTCTCTTGGGGTTATAAGTTCTCGGGGACTTTGAAGGAGAGAGGGGAGCAGAAAGTGATGCAAAGCCTAAAGTTGACTCGGGTCAATTTGCTACCGCGTCGTTCTTGTCTTGTTATGGCGCGCGTGGCTCTATAGGCAGGCAAATACTTAAATACATGTCCCATCTATTACGATGTTGATAAAACGACTGTCTCTTATGAATGCGAGGGATTTTTGGGGAAGACATGACATATCTAGTGTAACGATTCAAATCCCTTCTTCTATGACATGTGTAGGGCCTCAAATCGAGTGACGTTTCATCTTCCTTTGTGATTAGGAGCCTGAGTAGTTGACGCTTGGACTTCGTCTCCCTATAAATAGGGTGAAACTCTTTAGGAGAGATCTGAACTACATCCTGAAAGTTCCTTGTAGTTAAAGTCTTTCTCTGTTTTGCAAGTTGTGATGCCTCCTTCATTCTATGTTTGATGGAGGAAGGAGAGGAAAAGGGTGGTGACGTCTGTTGTGCTCCTAATATTCGGAAGTCCGTTTGTCAAGGAGTTTCAGTTCTTGCGATGGGCTTGTCAAGGGATTTCAGCTCTTATGACAAGGCCCAGCTACGGGGATGGACAGGAAATAACCTATTTTCTTCCTGGCTACACGCCTGACCTTTGGTCGGAGCAGACTGAGGAGAAGTTTGGGTTTGACCCCCTTTTCTTTCCTTACAGCGAGAATATAGCAGGGAGTGTAAAGGCATTCTACGCTAGCTCTGGTATCAGAGGCCGATCGTCTGTCCTCTTATGGGGTGCCGCTTTCTCGTCCATCTTCGCTCTAGAGATATGAACTTGGCATCGGTATCCTCTTTTGCCTTGCAGTTTTCAGTCTGCAACTTGGTCGCGATTTTCCTTACTGGTGGTCTTCTAGATGTTCTCGGTATTGTCGCTCATCCGGTTCTGGTAGATTATTTGATTAGAAGTCATCACCAGGATGCAGCTGGGACGTGACAATGAGTGCCTCTACTTTTTCACTAAGGAAGAACACATTCATGCAAAACCAAAACTTGTACTTGTATCATATTTATTACATGTATCCACACTTTGTACTTGGATGGATGTAATCAAAAGAAAATTCTACAATAAAGTAGAGAACTTTTAAAACATGTATTGTTTAGATCTTTCCTTATTTGAGATTGGACTTATTGGTGCATTTGTTCGGGGCGTTGTCTTGGTCCCAAAGCGTTTGGAATGACTTGGAATATGGTTCTCGAATGGGATTTGTTCCCTAATGGCACTTACAAATGTTTACCTGAATGGGGGAAGCTTCTAGCTTTGAATTTGTATTGCGGATGTTGGTCCAAGATAGACTGTTGCCTCGCTTGGGGGGACCATCGTGGTAGGTCCCGTTTTGGGCTAACTCCACATAGTTAATGTAGGCGAACTTCCTTCTTTCAGGGCATTCTCGAGAAGTAGCAGCGAGAGCTATTTTGTAGCCATCTGGGTAGGACACATGTAGTCAGTGGATCCGCTCGAGTAGCCTTCCTGGTGTATCATGTTTGGACACATATATTGCATAATTGGTACTATATGAAAAACACCTAGAGGGGGGTGAATAGGTGTAAGTGAAAAACACCTAGAGGGAGGGTGAATAGGTGTGAATGCTAATCTAGTGATCTTTTTAAACTTTAATTAAATGAGTGATGCAACGATCTCTCAAAACACGACTAAGAGCCGAATACCCCTTGCGAGGTTCTGAACTCCTTCCTCCCAATTCCCCTTAAATGGGTTAGAGGTGCGTAATGCAACCGTGTTGTATTGAGGTGTGATCGATCAATGCCAAGTATGATGATGAAGATGAAATGCTCACAATGTAAAACAACAAGTATAGCAAGTAAGGTAAACAACACAAGATTCCACAAGTAGAGGGTTAGTTCTCAAGCAATTAATTCAAGGCAATATAAAGCAATAGAAATTAAAAGCAAGAAGAACGCAAAGGCAATCGCAAACAAGATGATTTGTTTCGAGGTTCGAGCACACTTGCTCTAGTCCCCGCCTTCACCTCCGTGAAGGGTTTCCACTATCCACCGAGGATGCCTTTACAATTGGGTCTACCGAAGACCGAGCACCGAGCTCCACCGAGTACAAAGGACCTCTACCGAAGAGGTTGCTCCACAAGAAGGAATTACAAGAACAAAGTGATCACAACTTGATCACTACACTTTTCTCAATTTCTTTTACAAACACTCTCACTTCAATTACAACTTCACTATAGAATGAGTATAGAATTTTTGGCTCTATGAAGTGTGGTGAGAAAACTTCAGTTGTAGAGTGATATAGAGAATCAAACACAACTGAAAAACAATCTTGAAAGAGTAGGAATTGAAGGCTTAAAACAATTTTTCTTTTCTCTTTTGAAAACAACAAAACTTGAGGATTTTTCTAAGTAATGAGCAAGAGAGACTTCTCCTCTATTTATAGGGTTAGAAAATAGGTTAAAAACAATTTCTTTTCACCTAATTCAACCTGCAAAAGCTCCCCAACCACTCTCCAAAAATCTGCTAAAACAGAAAAAGAAACAGTTTTTCAGAAAATCTCAAAGAGGAAAGAGCCGTTGCTGTGTTGCAGGCTTGGCGGTCGACCGGTCCGGTCGACCGCCAGCCTAGCTGGATATAGCCGTTGGCTCCCGGTCGACCGGTCTGGTCGACCGACCAAAAAGGAGGAAACACAGTTTCCTTCTTCCGGTCGACCGGTCCGGTCGACCGAAATTTCCCGAGAGCAGAAGGCTCTCTGTCGGTCGACCGGTCCGGTCGACCGACGGACATGCACAAACAGTGCATGTCCAGGCACAACGCCGGTCGACCGGGCCGGTCGACCGATGTTGCCTGAGGCTGAAAACTGGGCAGTTTTGAAGAGGGAATTTTTGTGAAAACATTTTGAAAATACCTATAGCTAAGTATTATGCAGAAAATAGTTTATATACATGTTTTAAACAAGTTTTTCAAGATATAAAGCTTTGGTACATGTATATATAAACTAAGGCATAAACTAAAGCTTTGGTACATGTTTTTAAACAAGTTTTTCAAAACATAGGAAATACATGAAACAAGTGTGTGTGCAAATCCTAGAGCCAAATTTCCTATATTCAAACTTTAACATTCTAAACTTACAAACTTGCTAAAAGACTTCAAGGCTATTCTTCAAGGTGGGCTATCTTCACTTGATCTTCAATATTTGCAACTTGAGCCCAAATAGAATTGTCTTGAGTCCAAGAACCTTGTATTTGAGTGAGAGTACTTCTAGTGTGATGATAAACCTGAAACACGCTTAAACAACAATTGTTATTAGTAAAAATAACTAATATGTTTTGTAATCATCAAAATACACTAAACAAGGGTGATTGTAACCTTGGGCCAACAATCTCCCCCTTTTTGATGATGACAAAACATATAGTTATTAAACAAATAAAGAGAGGAAAAAGCTTGGAAAGCTCCCCCTCAAACAATGCTATGTATCTATCATGAATATGAACAACTATGAAATCATACATAAAGCATTTGAAAAAGTCATCACCATAAATTTTGTCAAGGAAAACCAAATAATGAACAAATTTATTATTTTCAAAAATCTAAGTATATTCAAACTAGTATATTTTTCTCCCAACAATTTTAATCAACTTATATTCTTTTTCTCCAAACTTATATATTTTTCTCCCCCTTTTTGTCATACATCAAAAAGGGTTAAAACAGATCAAGACACAAACATATCAAAACAAAAATATTTTAAGAATCAATCATACATACATTCAACTCACCACAAATAAAGGAAAATCTTGCATAATCTAAAGGTTTAGTGAAAATATCGGCAAGTTGAAAATCGGTAGAAACATAGTCAATATCAATATCACCTTTTTCAAAGTGATCTCTAAGAAAATGATACCTAATATCAATGTGCTTGGTTTTACTATGTTGATTAGCATTTTTGGTCATGTGAATTGTACTAGTATTATCACAAAAAATCTTAACATGATCAAAATGTAAATCATAGTCAAGGAGAGTATGTTTCATCCAAAGAACTTGTGCACAACAAGCTCCGGCCGCAACATACTCCGCCTCGGCGGTTGATAGGGCTACCGAATTTTGCTTTTTGGAAGACCAAGATACAAGACAATTACCTAAGAATTGACATGTTCCACTTGTGCTCTTCCTATCTACCCTACAACCCGCATAGTCGGCATCCGAAAAACTCTTCATTTCAAATAATCCGGTTTTAGGATACCACAAACCCAATTCAATTGTGCCTTAAGATACCTAATTATGCGTTTTACCGCTATTAAGTGTGATTCCTTAGGACATGATTGAAAACGTGCACATAAACAAACGGAAAACATGATATCCGGCCTACTAGCCGTCAAATAAAGCAAACTACCAATCATGCTTCTATAAAGTTTAATGTCTACACTTTTACCTTGTTCATCCTTGTCAAGCTTGGTAGTTGTTGCCATGGGAGTTTTGCTTACTTTTGATCCTTCAAGCCCGAATCTTTTGATTAGTTCCTTTGTGTACTTGGCTTGATTGATGAAGATCCCATCCTTCCTTTGCTTGATTTGGAGTCCAAGGAAATAGTTGAGTTCCCCCATCATAGACATTTCAAATTCATCCTTCATGCATGACTCAAAAGCTTTGCAAAGAGATTCATTAGTAGAACCAAAAATAATATCATCTACATAAATTTGCACAATAAGAATATCTTTTTCTACATGTTTTGTAAACAATGTTGTGTCAATTTTACCTTTCTTAAAACCATTGGAAATCAAAAATGAAGACAATCTTTCATACCAAGCCCTAGGGGCTTGTTTTAAACCATAAAGAGCTTTGTCTAATTTAAAAACAAAATCCGGATGTGTAGGATCAACAAACCCGGGGGGTTGTTCAACATACACTTCCTCTTCAATAAAACCATTTAGAAAAGCACTTTTAACATCCATTTGAAACAATTTGAAATCTTTATATGAGGCAAATGCTAGTGTCATCCGTATGGCTTCAAGCCGTGCTACGGGTGCAAAGGTTTCTTCAAAATCGATCCCTTCGATTTGAGTGTAACCTTGGGCAACTAACCTAGCCTTGTTTCTAACTACATTACCCGATTCATCCAACTTGTTCTTAAAGATCCACTTAGTACCAATTGTTGGTCTATCGTGGGGCCTAGGAACAAGGTGCCAAACTTGGTTGCGCTCAAATTGATTGACCTCTTCTTGCATAGCTAGCAACCAATATGAATCGGCCTCGGCCTCGAGGACATTTTTGGGTTCAATGTGTGAAATAAATGCAAAGTGGCCACAAAAATCTTGAATTTTAGAACGAGTAGTTACCCCTTTTGATACTTCACCTATGACGAGGTCCTTGGGATGATGAGGGTTGAATCTCCAATCCTTAGGTAGTGGTTGAGTAGGCTCCACCTCATTTGTTTGATGTTCATTTCCTTGGGCCTCTTCCACTTTGGCTTCACTTCCATCATCATCCTTTGGCTTGTCTCCCATGGTAGAAGCATCCTCCAAGGTGACTTTCTCCAAGCCTTCATGCAAGGCATCTATTTCTACAACATTCTTAACAAACTTGTTAGATTCCTCAAACTTAACATGAATAGACTCTTCAATAGTCAAAGATGATCTAATGAAAACTCTATAAGCCTTACTAGTGTTTGAGTAACCTACAAAAATAGCCTCATAAGATCTAGCATCAAACTTTCCTAAATTATCTTTTGTGTTTAAAACAAAGCATTTGCAACCAAAAACTTTAAAATAGGAAACATTAGGTTTTCTAGAAAAATACATTTCAAAAGAAGTCTTAGTAGTATTTTTACACAAGAAAACACGATTTGATATGTAGCATGATGTATTAACGGCCTCGGCCCACAAATAATGTGGTAGACCGTATTCACTTAGCATTGTCCTAGCCATCTCTTGTAATGTTCTATTTTTCCGTTCAACTACTCCATTTTGTTGTGGAGTTCTAGGACAAGAAAGTTCATGCTTTATTCCATGTTCATCACAAAAAGTGGTAAAGGGTTGGTTAATGAATTCACCTCCTCTATCACTTCTTATTCTCAAAATCAAAGAATCTTTTTCTTTTTCTACTCTTTTCTTAAAAGTTTGGAAATACGAAAATGCTTGGTTTTTATGTTCAAGAAAGAAAACCCATGTAAATCTTGAAAAATCATCAACCAAAACATAAGCAAATCTATTCCCACTTAGACTTTTGGTTTGTGTTGGGCCAAATAGATCCATATGGATTAATTCGAAAGGACGTGATGTCATGATATCCTTAATTGACTTGAAAGAAGACTTAGTTTGTTTCCCAAATTGACATGAGTCACAAACTCGGTCCTTTTCAAAATTCAATGAAGGAATACCTTTCACCATTTCCTTTGAATTTAATCTAGAAATATGATCAAAAGAAATATGCCCTAATCTCCTATGCCACAACCAAGAGTCATCATCGAGGGCTTTTAAACAAGTAATATTACAAGACATATTTAACATATCAATCATATAAACATTGCTTTCACGAAAACCGGAAAATACACAAACATTGAAAGTTCTATCAATTACTTTACAAGCAACATTGTCAAAAACTACATCAAAACCTTTATCACAAAGTTGACTAACACTCAAGAGATTATGCTTGAGGCCATCAACTAAAACCACATTTTCAATTAAAGGAGAGGTGCCAAGTTTTACATTACCAATACCGATGATTTTACCCTTGGCGTCATCTCCGAAGGTGACGGTGCCACCTTCATGATATCTTGATAGGGTTGCAAAGTTGTTGATGTCCCAAGTCATGTGCCTTGAGCAACCGCTATCAAGATACCACAAACCTCTACGTCGTTGGGCTTTGGAAAGTACCTACATCATTTAAAATAATTGTTGACTTTGGTACCCAAACTTTCTTGGGTCCTTGAAAGTTAGTGTTACGAACCCAAACATTATGATGTGATGCACTTAGTCTATCATAACAGAAATTTGCTAAGTGTCCTTTCCGCCCACAATGTGAACATGAGTACACTTTTCTATACATGAATGCATGATGTGTATGTGTAGTAGTGTGAGCATGCTTTTGGGGTTTGCCATGTTGTTTAGGTTGTGTAGCATGAACATGAACATGAGCATGAGCATTTTTCTTTGGGGCTTGTTTCTTAGGAAACATAGCCTCAATCCTTTTCTTATCAAATTCACAATTTTTCAAAACAACACTTAATGAGTCTAATCTTTCCCTAAGCATGGAAACTTCATTAGAGTCAATTAGTGGGGCCTTACCCTTGCAAGAAGTCTTATATTTTTCAAAATCATTTTTAGTAGTGGTCAAGGTGGAAACTAAATTATCCTTTTCTTTTGTAAGAGTAAAAACTTGATGACTTAAAGATTCATTTTCCTTTTTCATTTTTAAATACTTTTTCTTTAAGAAATCATAGTTTTGTGACAACTCAACAAAAGCTTCTTCTAACTCATCCATAGAAAGTTCATCATTATGAGAAGGGGAAGAGGTTACCTTGCTTGTGCCTTCATTAGCCATGAAGCACATGTTGGCGGTGTCTATCTCCTCTTCGGATAAGGTCTCCGAATCCCAAGTTGCCTTCATAGCCTTCTTCTTGTATGGCTTCTTTGATGTGGAGGGCTTTGCTTTGTCCGGACACTCCGCAACTATGTGTCCCGGTTTTTGGCAATTGAAGCACACAATCTTCCTTTCTTCTTTGCCTCCTTGCCATCTCCTTCTACCTTGAAACTTTGCCTTGTTGTACATCCTCCGAACATTTTTGACTAGAAGTGAGAGCTCTTCGTCATCTTCTTCTTCATCATCTTCGTCGGAGTGTGATGATTGACACTTGAAGGAAATAGTCTTCTTCTTGGTAGGAGCCATGTCCTCTCTTGCTTTCCTTTCCATCTCATGGGTTTTGAGGTTCCCAATGAGACCTATAAGCTCCATCTCTTCATTGTCGTTGAGTTCCTTCAAGGTTGTTGCTTTAACTTCTCATGAAGGAGGAAGAGCCCGGATGATCTTCCTTACTCTTTGATCATTGTTGATATCTTCACCTAAAGAAGAGAGTCCATTAGTAATCTTGGTAAACCTTGTAACCATATCATCTATGGTTTCATTGTCTTGCATGCTAAATGTTTCATATTGAGACCGAAGAAGGTCAATCTTAGCCTTCTTAACTTGTGAGGTCCCCTCATGAGTGACTATCAAGTGTGACCAAATCTCAAATGCGGATTTGCAATGTATAACCCTAGCTATGTCATCATCATTTAGGGCTTGTAGAAGTGCATAGTGAGCTTTGGCATTGGCATCGAATTCCTTAGTCTCTATTTCGGACCAAGTGGATTCGTCACCGGGGGGTACACTAAAGGACTTAGTCACGGCCTTTGCAACTCGGCTACCTAGAGATTGCAAAAACACGGTCATCTTAACCTTCCATATGGGAAAGTTAAGTCCATCAAACTTAGGAGGGGTCTTAATTCCATCGGCCATTTTTACTATATGAATATGAATGAAATGATTAGCAAATTAGGATCTTCTCTAAGGTTGTTAAACCAAATCCTAGAGTCCAAGCTCTGATACCAATTGAAAAACACCTAGAGGGGGGGGGTGAATAGGTGTGAATGCTAATCTAGTGATCTTTTTAAACTTTAATTAAATGAGTGATGCAACGATCTCTCAAAACACGACTAAGAGCCGAATACCCCTTGCGAGGTTCTGAACTCCTTCCTCCCAATTCCCCTTAAATGGGTTAGAGGTGCGTAATGCAACCGTGTTGTATTGAGGTGTGATCGATCAATGCCAAGTATGATGATGAAGATGAAATGCTCACAATGTAAAACAACAAGTATAGCAAGTAAGGTAAACAACACAAGATTCCACAAGTAGAGGGTTAGTTCTCAAGCAATTAATTCAAGGCAATATAAAGCAATAGAAATTAAAAGCAAGAAGAACGCAAAGGCAATCGCAAACAAGATGATTTGTTTCGAGGTTCGAGCACACTTGCTCTAGTCCCCGCCTTCACCTCCGTGAAGGGTTTCCACTATCCACCGAGGATGCCTTTACAATTGGGTCTACCGAAGACCGAGCACCGAGCTCCACCGAGTACAAAGGACCTCTACCGAAGAGGTTGCTCCACAAGAAGGAATTACAAGAACAAAGTGATCACAACTTGATCACTACACTTTTCTCAATTTCTTTTACAAACACTCTCACTTCAATTACAACTTCACTATAGAATGAGTATAGAATTTTTGGCTCTATGAAGTGTGGTGAGAAAACTTCAGTTGTAGAGTGATATAGAGAATCAAACACAACTGAAAAACAATCTTGAAAGAGTAGGAATTGAAGGCTTAAAACAATTTTTCTTTTCTCTTTTGAAAACAACAAAACTTGAGGATTTTTCTAAGTAATGAGCAAGAGAGACTTCTCCTCTATTTATAGGGTTAGAAAATAGGTTAAAAACAATTTCTTTTCACCTAATTCAACCTGCAAAAGCTCCCCAACCACTCTTCAAAAATCTGCTAAAACAGAAAAAGAAACAGTTTTTCAGAAAATCCCAAAGAGGAAAGAGCCGTTGCTGTGTTGCAGGCTTGGCGGTCGACCGGTCCGGTCGACCGCCAGCCTAGCTGGATATAGCCGTTGGCTCCCGGTCGACCGGTCCGGTCGACCGTCCAAAAGGAGGAAACACAGTTTCCTTCTTCCGGTCGACCGGTCCGGTCGACCGAAATTTCCCGAGAGCAGAAGGCTCTCTGTCGGTCGACCGGTCCGGTCGACCGACGGACATGCACAAACAGTGCATGTCCAGGCACAACGCCGGTCGACCGGGCCGGTCGACCGATGTTGCCTGAGGCTGAAAACTGGGCAGTTTTGAAGAGGGAATTTTTGTGAAAACATTTTGAAAATACCTATAGCTAAGTATTATGCAGAAAATAGTTTATATACATGTTTTAAACAAGTTTTTCAAGATATAAAGCTTTGGTACATGTATATATAAACTAAGGCATAAACTAAAGCTTTGGTACATGTTTTTAAACAAGTTTTTCAAAACATAGGAAATACATGAAACAAGTGTGTGTGCAAATCGTAGAGCCAAATTTCCTATATTCAAACTTTAACATTCTAAACTTACAAACTTGCTAAAAGACTTCAAGGCTATTCTTCAAGGTGGGCTATCTTCACTTGATCTTCAATATTTGCAACTTGAGCCCAAATAGAATTGTCTTGAGTCCAAGAACCTTGTATTTGAGTGAGAGTACTTCTAGTGTGATGATAAACCTGAAACACGCTTAAACAACAATTGTTATTAGTACAAATAACTAATATGTTTTGTAATCATCAAAATACACTAAACAAGGGTGATTGTAACCTTGGGCCAACAGTAAGTGCTAATCTAGGAACTAAATGCGTTAAATGCGGAAGCTAATGCAAATTTTGCAACACACTTAATACAACACACAAGTGTAGCCGAATTCCCCGTGAAGGGCTCTGGACTAACTCCTCTTGATTCCCCTTGAATGGGTTGAGGTGCTATGTGAAGCTCTTGTGGTTAAGTATAAGTGAGGCACACACAAACAACCAAGCATATAAGATGATATATCAATATGAATCAATGCAAGGCACAACACAAATGCAAGCAAGTATGATATGAATGATGAATGATGTTTTGCACAAAATAAATGAGAGAGAGTTGAGAGATATTGGATCAAACGCAAACACAAGAATATGTTTCGAGGTTCGAGCCCCTAGCTCTACATCCCCGCCTACACCACCGTGTAGGATTTCCAATCCACTATCTCCCACCGAGGGAACCTCTACCGAAGAGGATTTGTTACAACTTTAGGAGTACCAAACTCCTCTCTCAAACAATCACCTCACAACCGAGGGGTAGGCCCGTAGCCAATACAACCACAACACCTCTACCGAAGAGGGTTTACAAACCAAACTCCACCTCTCACTAGAGGGAGCAAACCAATCACCCGATCACCTCTACCAAAGAGGGATACAACAAGAATAAGGGTGTATACAACAAGTGGTTCCAAAAACCACAAACAATCTCTCTTTCTTTTCTCTTTTCCACAAAACAAGGATCCTAATAGATTAGGATAGTATGATAGGCTCAAGTGTGGAAAACAAAGTGTTTTGAACAAAGAAATTCTCTTGGGAAAACATCAAAATAGATAGGAAATTTAGATCAAAAAACTATTTCCCAAAACCCTAATTTCTTTAAAAATAACAAAACACTTGAAAACAAAAGAATGAATCTTTTTGGCACTTAAACTCTTTTGAAAACTTCTTTTAAACACCAAGAATAGAGAGAAATTTTAGCTCATAAAAACTTAGCCAAAATCCCAAAGAATTGGGGTTTATATAGGCCCATCAGAAAACTAGCCGTTAGGCTGATGTGACAACCTGACAGGCTAACGGTCGACCGGCCCGGTCGACCGTCAACGGTCAGAAATGTGACCGTTGGGCAAACACGGTCGACCGGCACGGTCGACCCAAACAAACAGAGAGCACTGCTCTCAGACCCGGTCGACTGCCCGGGTCGACTGTCCCAGAGCTGCCAAACGTGCACAGATCTGTGCACGTCGGTCGACCGGCCCGGTCGACCGACTTCATCCCAAGTCGACTAATAAACTGACTTAGTCGACTGGTTGAAGCCTGGAACAGAAAACTGGGTCAGAAAAACAATTTAAAAATATTTTTGAAAAATCTTTTCAGTCTTCTAAAAATTCACAAAAAATAGTTTTATCATTTTATATTAAAACACAAACTTGTGATAAAAATTTCAAGACATATATCAATTCATTTTTTAGTCTTGCAAATTTTATCAAAAACAACACTTGTATTTTTATCAAACTTGATTTTTTAATACATGAATAAGATAGTCAAAATAAGTTTGTATAGGAAGTGTAAGCATATATGTATAACTAGAATACATCTATTATACATATAAACCATGTAAACTTGTTTTGATCAAACTATTCATGAAAACCAATTCCAAAACATGAAAACGTGTGTGTTTGTGCACTTGAGCATATCAACTATACTAAGCTTTACAAATGGATCTAAAACACACTATCTAAACTATGGATACCTAAGTCTTCTTGATGATCTTCATCTTCAAGTAGACTTGCTCCAAAACTCCATCCATGGGCTAGACAATGTGTGATCTTGAAGGTTTGGCCCTGGAATCACTATGAAAAGCTTCTAAACTCCTTTGTTGAAGCTAATCACCAACTAATATCTTGCTAATGATCTGAAACTTAAAATCACAAGAATATTAGTAAACATAACTACATGAGTTAATCATCATCAAAACTAGGGTGGAAGGCCTTTGGGCCAACAATCTCCCCCTTTTTGATGATGACAAAACTCATGGAGTTATATATGCATGGATTAAAGTTAAGCTTCAAAGAAGCTCCCCCTTAACTCATGCATAAACAAATAAACAAAAGATATGCAATGAATGTACATAAACATGTATGCATCAACATGCATAAAACACATAAACATATTCTAGATGCTCTAGATACCAATAAAACTTAATATATGCAAAAACATAAGTATGCATATATAAATCAAAATCTTTCTCCCCCTTTTTGTCAATCATCAACAAAGAGGTAAACAATCAAAACAATAAATGAGGGGTAAAAATCTTTCTCCCCCTTTTTGTCAATCAAAACAAAAAATAATGTTCTCCCCCTTTTTGTCTAAAAACAAAAACAAGGTCAATAAGGGGTGACAATCTATTAAGATATCAATTGAAAATATGTCAATGAAGCATCTTGATACCAATTGAAAGTAAACAAAGATCAATAAATGTTATATGCTATATACATTCATGAAGAGGAAGACGCTAAGTTAGCTTCCCTACACATATGCATTACATGAAAGAGGGATGTTAAGCCCTAATTTACATAACACACATTATGTAATGCATAAGAGGAGATGTGAAGCTCCCCCTACACACGTGTACCACATAAAGAAGAGATGTTAAGCTCTTCAGTACAAGATACACTCATCATGAATCTATATGTAAAAGAGATGTTAAGCTCTCCTTTCATATAGTCAATATAAATCAAAACTTTTGTATAATAAATTTTTTTTTTAGATACCAATTTAAAACACAAGACATCTTGATATCAAAAGATAGTATATATTTTTTTAAGCCAAATAAACAATTGAAATGACTATTTTCTATCATAAAGTAAGGGAGTGGAAATACAAGTACCAATTGAAATATGAAAATCGAATTTTCTCCCCCTTTATGAAATACCAACAAAAACTATGCGTATGCTTGTAATAAGATACCAATTGAAAACTAAATCAATTGAAATAAAGTTGAAGCTCAAACTCTAGCATAAATAACATTTGTGCTTAAGATATAGAAATATAATAGCACAAATAAAATAAGTATATGTGTATGAAATAGAATGAGTACCAATCACTAATAGATGATACCAATTGAAAATATACATACACAATAAACATATGAGTATACAAAAAGATCAAAATGATACCAATTGAAAGAGTTCAATGATACCAATTGACATAACAATAAGTTCAAGTGTATACATCATACTACTATACCTCCCAATCATGGTTCAAGTATTTAAATGATTTTCATTTTAAGGCATTCATGAACATGATCTCCCATCCATCCTCCCATTGGTGGTAGGGGTTTTCAAAAATAGATTTGAAAATAAGCTTAGTTTGAAAAACTCTACCATATGAAGAATACCGTAACTAGTTAAATGAAAAATCTTTTAAACTAGTACGAAATCCTTCAAGTAAGGAATACAACAAAATTATTTTTCATGAAACATGAATCCACATGATAATCAACACTCTAAGCCAACTAAGCATAAATATAACTCATGAAAACAAAACACATGAGTAAATAAGAAATGTGAGTGTACAAATACAATGTGAAGAACATGATCATGAAAATATACAATTTAGCTCAATATTCCTTTAAACAAGAAAACACGAAAATCATTAAAACTTATTTAATCTTCAAGGTATATGTATGTCCTATACAAACTAAAGTATACATACATATCCAAACACAAAGAGTCCACAAAAATATATGCATGAAGGCACGTGGCTCAAAGGATGTATATGTATAATAATAGTTTGGATAAAATAGACATATACATGAAGTTAAACAATTAAACACAAAAGCAAGAAAGACTAAATCTTCACCAAAACAAATTTCATTTCAAGGTATATGTATGAATTGTCAACACAATAAGTATACATACATATCCCTAAACACAATTGAGTCCATATATAGATTTGCATGAAAGGCAAATGACTCAAGGGGTATACATGTATATCTTAAAGTTTGGCAATACAAACATATACATGAAGTGAAACACACGATCATAAAACAAATCCAAAAATATGAATACAAGTCTAATATGTATGGATCATCAAAACTAGACTATATTAGCTCATCTAATGGGTTCAAATAAGCAATCAAGCCCAAACATATATAGATTTATTTGTGGCCCACTATATGCACGAATATATACCTAGTCTTAATGAAAACTAACATCTAAACATGTAATTCAAATCATGTAGCATAAAAAACAAGATAAAAACATCATGATAAATTTTAAACATGATTATTATGTAAATTCACATGTTATTAAACCTATGATAAACATGATAGCTAAACAAGGGTGAGAACACTAAAATAATGGTCCATATTAAACATGGGTGTCTCAAAATGCTAAACATGTATGTCAAGGATTTAATAAACATGACATTATCATAATAATCTACAAACAATAAAACATGCTATATATGATAAACATGGAAAGCATGTAAATAAAACGGGAGTAAAGGATTGTCACCAAAACCGAAGAAGCAACTCTCCTTGTCTCCAAAACGTGGTGGTCATCTCCACCAAACATCCCTTGAAAGTGATGCATCCAATTGATTTCCTTTAGGTACGGAACGCATCCACTCCAAGGTGCCGCTACTCTTACGTCAAGTGAGAGCCCACACCTATATCAAATAAAGGAGGGGTGGTCATTGGTACCCATATCTTATTGGGTCCATGGGGGTTAGTCCCTTCCCTAACCCAAACAAAATTCTTTGCTAAATTTACATTATGTAATCTATCAAAACAAAATTTAGCAAGGTGGCCCTTACGTCCACAATGTGTACAAGTGTACACATGAGCATACATGTGAGAAGTGTGTCCATGAGGAGCATGTGTATGCCGTGGAGGGTGTGCATGCATAAAGGATGGAACTTGTTTCTTTCGAACCAAGGTTTCCAAACGTGAGTGATTCATGGCACATTGGCTCATAGTGGAGCCCAAACAATCAACCTTCTTCTTAAGCAAACAAATATCATCATTAATCTTAGAAGAAGAAGTGTGGCATGCAATAGGTGAAGTGTGTGATACTACCCTAGCATGGCAAACATGTGCATCAATCTTATTTTGCAAAACGTCATTTTTCTTTAAACAAACATTTAAATCATTTGAAATAGAAATAATTTGTTTTTCAAAGCAACATTCTCTTTTAAAACAAAATCAACTTTTGAAGACAAATTTTCATTTTTCTTCAAAATAGCATGGCAATCATTTTTAGATTTTAAAAACTCATTTTCTTTAAGTGCAAGTTCTAATTGAGATCTCAATGAATCCCTTTCATTATAGACCTCAACCTTCTCTTGCAAAACCTTATCAAGTTTAGAAGACAATTTTTCATTTTCTTTATTTAAAGCAAAGGTCTTCTTTTTCAACAAATTATATTTTTCTATTAATTTTTCACAAACTATAGATAATTCTTCATTCAAGGCAAGGGGATCAACATAATCATTTGAAGAACTAGCACAATCATCATTATCTAAGTGGGTTTCCGATTGTACCTCAAGGGAGTCATTCCCTTGGACCATATGGCATTGTTGTGGCTCGGATTCTCCACTAGATTCCTCCTCATGTTGGATTGGCATTTGAAGCTTGGAGGTGGTGGTGGTTGTCAACAAATTCCACACTGCAAAAGCGGAATCAAAGTTAGAAACACATAAAAGATAATCTTTAGGTAATGTGTTTCTAATGGCCTCAAGGGCTTGTGCATTGGCCCCTATATGCTTGCTATCACTAAGGAAGGATTCCTTGGTAATGGCAAGGTGAACCTTATAACCTAGGGCTTGAAGGTAAATGGACATCCTAGTCTTCCAAACAAGAATGTTGGAAGGGTCATACATAGGTGGGGTCATGAAGTCCATGGTATAAACTATATGTGTGCAAACAAGCAAATGCAAACAATAGATTAGCAAACAAAAAGATCTCACTCCTAGGATGTTAAGCCTAAGTATCAGGAGCACTAGCTCTGATACCAACTGAAAAACACCTAGAGGGGGGTGAGTAGGTGTAAGTGCTAATCTAGGAACTAAATGCGCTAAATGCGGAAGCTAATGCAAATTTTACAACACACTTAATACAGCACACAAGTGTAGCCGAATTCCCCGTGAAGGGCTCTGGACTAACTCCTCTTGATTCCCCTTGAATGGGTTGAGGTGCTATGTGAAGCTCTTGTGGTTAAGTATAAGTGAGGCACACACAAACAACCAAGCATATAAGATGATATATCAATATGAATCAATGCAAGGCACAACACAAATGCAAGCAAGTATGATATGAATGATGAATGATGCTTTGCACAAAATAAATGAGAGAGAGAGTTGAGAGATATTGGATCAAACGCAAACATAAGAATATGTTTCGAGGTTCGAGCCCCTAGCTCTACATCCCCGCCTACACCACCGTGTAGGATTTCCAATCCACTATCTCCCACCGAGGGAACCTCTACCGAAGAGGATTTGTTATAACTTTAGGAGTACCAAACTCCTCTCTCAAACAACCACCTCACAACCGAGGGGTAGGCCCGTAGCCAATACAACCACAACACCTCTACCGAAGAGGGTTTACAAACTAAACTCCACCTCTCACTAGAGGGAGCAAACCAATCACCCGATCACCTATACCAAAGAGGGATACAACAAGAATAAGGGTGTATACAACAAGTGATTCCAAAAACCACAAACAATCTCTCTTTCTTTTCTCTTTTCCACAAAACAAGGATCCTAATAGATTAGGATAGTATGATAGGCTCAAGTGTGGAAAACAAAGTGTTTTGAACAAAGAAATTCTCTTGGAAAAACACCAAAATAGATATGGAAATTTAGATCAGAAAACTATTTCCCAAAACCCTAATTTCTTTGAAAATAACAAAACACTTGAAAACAAAAGAATGAATCTTTTTGGCACTTAAACTCTTTTGAAAACTTCTTTTAAACACCAAGAATAGAGAGAAATTTTAGCTCATAAAAACTTAGCCAAAATCCCAAAGAATTGGGGTTTATATAGGCCCATCAGAAAACTAGCCGTTAGGCTGATGTGGCAGCCTGACAGGCTAACGGTCGACCGGCCCGGTCGACCGCCAACGGTCAGAAATGTGACCGTTGGGCAAACATGATCGACCGGCACGGTCGACCCAAACAAACAGAGAGCACTGCTCTCAGACCCGGTCGACCGCCCGGGTCGACCGTCCCAGAGCTGCCAAACGTGCACAGATCTGTGCACGTCGGTCGACCGGCCCGGTCGACCGACTTCATCCCAAGTCGACTAATAAACTGACTTAGTCGACTGGTTGAAGCCTGGAATAGAAAACTGGGTCAGAAAAATAGTTTAAAAATATTTTGAAAAATCTTTTCAGTCTTCTAAAAATCCACAAAAAATAGTTTTATCATTTTATATTAAAACACAAACTTGTGATAAAAATTTTAAGACATATATCATTCATATCAATTCATTTTTGAGTCTTGCAAATTTTATCAAAAACAACACTTGTATTTTTATCAAACTTGATTTTTCAATACATGAATAAGATAGTCAAAATAAGTTTGTATAGGAAGTGTAAGCATGTATGTATGACTAGAATACATCTATTATACATATAAACCATGTAAACTTGTTTTGATCAAACTATTCATGAAAACCAATTCCAAAACATGAAAATGTGTGTGTTTGTGCACTTGAGCATATCAACTATACTAAGCTTTACAAATGAATCTAAAACACACTATCTAAACTATGGATACCTAAGTCTTCTTGATGATCTTCATCTTCAAGTAGACTTGCTCCAAAACTCCATCCATGGGCTAGGCAATGTGTGATCTTGAAGGTTTGGCCCTGGAATCACTATGAAAAGCTTCTAAACTCCTTTGTTGAAGCTAATCACCAACTAATATCTTGCTAATGATCTGAAACTTAAAATCACAAGAATACTAGTAAACATAACTACATGAGTTAATCATCATCAAAACTAAGGTGGAAGGCCTTTGGGCCAACACTATATTCCTACATTTATTCTGTAATAATTCCTACAACTCACTTGTCTTAATATCTAAATTTATGCAAGATATAGTAGAAAGAAGATAAGCACAAATCTTAGCCAACTAAATTAGATTTTTGAGAGGATTTAAATCATTAACTGAAGATAAAGCAAATCAATAAAAATCTACTCAAATCCAGAGATTTTAGAAGCTATCTTATCTGAAGACCAGATCTACCAGATAAGATAATACCAGCAAAATTCAAAGAAAAAACAATGTTTTTGAAGACTAAATCAGTTTTGCTAAGGACAAAGGGATAGAATGTCAAATCCAAAGCAGAATCTGAACTACTGAGAGGATACAAGGACAAAGCAGAAATCAACGGACGAGAGCCCCCAGGCCCTGGCCCAATGGCCAGGATATGGCCGCAGAACGCGGCCCATACCACATTTTCGCGGCTAGATATTTGAATTAGAGGGATCATTTGCTCCCATATCTTCGTACACCTATCCTTATCTCCTTTCTCATATATATACCTGTATCTGAGATAGAAAATGTAGAAGAAAAGGCTGAAAAGCAATTGAGAAGAGAGTTATGTGTTGTAATGCAAGTTTTGAATCAAGAGTTTTGTAACAACGACTCTTAAATGAAAATCAGTCTTCTTCAATACAGATCTTGCAGCGTTTCAGTCTAAGCTTTTTTTTACTTCTCTTTTAGATTTCTGTGATGTGATTCTCTTCTTTTAATTTCATATTTTACTTTATGAATTCATCAATCTCATGCATATTCTTCCTTCTTTTCTTTTGTAATTTCTTTTATTTTCAGCATCATTCAGAGGAGGGAGACGTTAAGGCGACGATAAGTAACAAAGTCACCGGGTTTCACCTTTCTCTTCTCTTCATCTCAATCTCTTAGTTTCTTTCTTCATCAATTTAATTATTAAGCTTTAGCAACAGGTTAGTATTTCATTTTTCTTTTATTTTATATTTTTTAATACTTATAGAAATTTAGTTCTTAAAACAATTATCCCAACCTTTCTTTAAATGACTTCTCAAACTAGATTAAAAGTTAGATTTAGATTTTTAGAAACAAGTCTCTGTGGATTCGGCCATATTCTTACCACTATACAATTCAAGTAAGATTAGGTTTCTAAATTTGTAAGTGATTCAACAACGATGGAGTTTTTCATGACTTAAGAATTACGAACAATTTTTTGCGCCGTAGCCGGGGACTTGTAAAATTTTTGTTTTTAAAATCGACATTTAATTTTTCTACTTTTTATAAAAAATAAGAAAAATAAAAAAATAAAAAAATTTCATTTTCTTGACTATCCCTAAATTTAACTTCAAACATGTCTTTTGTAGGGAAATTTCATGAAAAAAGGAGGACTTGGACAACTGGAAGGAGCTTGCTTGCTAAAATTGCTTTGCTAAAGTAAATAAGAACAAAACAAAAAATAACTTGCTTCAGTGTCACCAAAAAGGTTAGTATTTTCTAACTTTACCCATGAATCACCTGTCAGAGGGGTTTGGAGGTGCTTATTGATTGAACTTGTACTACATTAGTGCATATTGCATAAAAAGATTTAAGAGCCGTACCCCTCACATAAGGTCGGGAGTGATTACCCGTTCCTTGGCTCAAAAATCACAACCGCATATAAGTTTTTTCTAAGTTTGAACTAAATTAAATCAATTAGAACTTGTCCGCTAGGATTTCGAGCCCAATTAAGTGGAACTAATATGGGAAGACTCCGGTAAACACTTTCAAGCTTTCGAAGAGAAACTTCCTTATCTTAGAAATGGTGACTTAGCCATTGCGGCGGTTCCTGACCTGGAGGAAGGACTGAATCGCTTGTTTGACGGTTTGACCAGTAAACTCACAATCCTTCCAATCCAATTAGGAACTGTCTAACTAGGGAGAATTTATTCTCTTAAGATTAGTGGTTAAATATTGATTACCTTCAAATTAAATTCAAGATAAAGAAAATACTGTTGGCCCGGAGGCCTTCCTCTCTAGTTTTGATGATGATTAACTCATATAGTTATGTTCACTAATAATCTTGTAATTTTAGTTTCAGATCATGTAACAAGATATTAGTTGGTGATTGCTTCAAAAAGAGGAGTTTGAAAGCCTTCACTTGGTGATTCCAGGGCCCGAGCATCAAGATCTTACATAGCCTAGCTCGTGGATCACGGCGTTTTGGATCGAGTCGACTTGAAGATGAAGATCGTCAAGAAGACTTAGGTATCCATAGTTTAGTGTGTTTAGATCCATGTGTAAAGCTTAGAATAGTTGATATGCTCAAGTGCACAACACACACGTTTTATGTTTGGATATTGGTTTTTCGGTTTTGGTTTAACCAATATTTGTTTTCATGAATAGATTGATCAAAACAAGTTTACTGGGTTTTTATGTATATTAGATGTTTTCAATATACATACATGCTTCATATCTTGCACAAACTTATTTTGATATGCCTATTTCTATGAGTTTTAGGAAAAATCAGATTTCCTATTAAAAAATCAAAGTTTGATAAAATACAAGTTTTGGTTTTTGGTAAAAAATGTTAAAACACAAAAATAGTTCAAATTGCTTAATATTTGAGTTGAAATTTTTATCACATGATTATATATCAATGCAAAATGTTAAAACTATTTTGGGGATTTTTATATATTTTATAAGATTTATTAAAATATTTTTAACATGTTTTTCTGACCCCAGTTTTTGACCCAGAACTGGCTGACAGGCCAGGTCGGTTGACCGCTCAGTCGACCGCACCAAGGGCCGGCCGACCGTGCTGTTGACCGACGTGCACAGAGCTGTGCACGTCTGGCAACACAGTGGGCCGGTCGACCGACCGGACCAGAGAGCTTTGCTCTCTGTATCTGGGCGGTCGACCGGGCGGTCGACCGGGATTGCCCAACGGTCATAAATATGACCGTTGGCGGTCGACCGGCTGGTCGACCGCCAGCCTGTCAGGCTGACAGATCAGCCTAACGGCTAGTTTTCTTTTGGGCCTATATATACCCCATTTCTTTGGGATTTTAGACAAGATTTTTAGAGCCAAAATTTCCAGACATTCTCTACTGTTTTAAATAAGTTTTCAAAAGAGTTTTGTGCCAAAAAGATTTATCTTATTTGTTTTAGGTTTTTGGAAAATCAAAGAAAATAGTATTTTGGGAGATTTGTGTTTGTTCTTCATTTCTATTATCATCAAGAGTTTTCCCAAGATTATTTCTTTGAGTTTTGTTTTCCAAACACCTAGTTTTTTCACTTGAGCTATATCATTCTATCCTAATCTATTTAGGATCTTTGTTTGTGGAAAAAGGAAAGAGGTTTGTGGTTGAGACGTATCACTTGTTGTAAACCCTTGATTTCTTGTGTTGCTCCCTCTTTGGTAGAGGTTGAGATTGTTATATTGGTTGGTGTTTGCTCCCTCTTTGGTAGAGGTTGAGATTGTTGGTTTGCTCCCTCTAGTGAGAGGTGGAGTTTGGTTTGTATCCCTCTTCGATAGAGGTGATTTGTGATTGTTTGACTACGGGCCTACCCCTCGGTTGTGAGGCGGTGTTTGAGAGAGGAGTTCGGTACTCCCTTGTTGTACAAATCCTCCTCGGTGGAGGTTCCCTCGGTGGGAGTATAGTGGATTAGAAATCCTTCTCGGTGAAGGCGGGGACGTAGAGCTAGGGGCTCGAACCTCGAAACATATCCTTGTGTTTGCGTTTGATCCATTGTCTCTCTAACCCTCTCTCTTTTATTTGTGCAAAGCACCATTCTTAGCATCATATCATATTTGCTTGTGTTGTGCCTTGCATCATTCATATTGTTATATATCTTTTATATGCTTGGCTTGTTTGTGTGTGCCTCACTTATACTTAACCACAAGAGCTTCATATAGC
Source organism: Agave tequilana (assembly GCA_038442645.1). Lineage (NCBI taxonomy): Eukaryota > Viridiplantae > Streptophyta > Magnoliopsida > Asparagales > Asparagaceae > Agave > Agave tequilana. The sequence continues at coordinate 193,901 of JAVJIF010031341.1, forward strand.
ACCTCAACCCTTATCTAGGGGAATCAAGAGGAGTTAGTCCAGAGCCCTTCACGGGGAATTCGGCTACACTTCTTAGTTGTATTAAGTGTGTTGCAAAATTTGTTTTAGCTTCCGCATTTAGTTTCTAGATTAGTATTATCACCTATTCACCCCCCCTCTAGGTGATTTCAATTGGTATCAGTGCCTACGCTCCTGATACTTTAGGCTTAACATCCTAGGAGTGAGATCCTTTGTTTACTAATCTATCATTTGCATTTGTTTGTTTGCACACATAAAGTTTGGACCCATGGACTTCATGACCCCACCTATGTTTGACCCTTCCAGCATTGTTGTTTGGAAGACTAAGATGTCCACCTATTTACAAACCCTAGGATATAAGGTTCACCTTGCCATTACCAAGGAATCCTACCTTAGTGATAGCAAGCATATAGGGGCCAATGCACAAGCCCTTGAGGCCATTAGAAGCACGCTTTCAAGAGAACATCTTTTGCTTGTTTCTAATCTTGATCCCGCTTTTGCAGTGTGGAACAAGTTGACAACCACAACCACCTTCAAGTTTTAATTGCCGATCCAACCGGAGGAATCTAGTGGAGAATCCGAGTCACAATGCTTCGTGATCCAAGGGAATGACTCCCTTGAGGTACGATCGGAAACTCAACTAGATAGTTTTGATTCTAGTTCTTCATGTGATGAATTTGTTGATGCCCATGCTTTGAATGAAGAACTTTCAATAGTTTGTGAAAAATTAATTGAAAAATATAAAGTTTTGAAAAAGAAAAGTCTAGGAATTGAAAAAGAAAATAAAAGTTTGCATTCTAGACTTGACAAGGTTTTGCAAGAGAAGGTTGAAGTCTATAATGAAAGGGATTCATTGAGATCTCAACTAGACCTTACACTAAAAGAAAATAATTTTTTGAAAAATAAAAATGATTGTGAAAATATTTTGAAAAGAAATGAAAACTTGTCTTCAAATATTGATTTTGTTTTAAAAGAGAATGTTTCTTTGAAAAATAAAATAATTTCTATTTCAAATGATTTAAATGCTTGTTTAAAGAAAAATGAAGTTTTGAAAAATAAAATTGATTCCCATGTTTGCCATGCTAGGGTAGTTTCACCTAGTTTACCTATTGCATGTGCCACCTCTTCTTTAATTGAACATGATATATTCTTACTTAAGAAGAGTGTAGATTGTTTGGGCTCCACTTTGAGCCAAAGTGTTGTGGGCCATACACGCTTGGAAACTTTGTTTCGAAAGAAACAAGTTCCATCTTTTCATGCACACCCTCCACGGCATACACATGCTCCTCACGGACACCATCACCACATGTATGCTCATGTGTACACTTGTACGCATTGTGGACGTAAGGGCCACCTTGCTAAATTTTGCTATGATCGTATACATGTTTCTAATTTAGCAAATAAATTTGTTTGGGTTAGGAATGGTACTAACTCCCATGGACCCAAATGATTATGGGTACCAAAGACCACCCCTATTGTTTATGATGTAGGTGTGGGCTCTCACATGACGTGAGAGTAGCGGTATCTTGGAGTGGATGCGTTCCGAGCTTCATGGAAATCAATTGGATGCATCACTTTTAAGGGAAGGCTTGGTGGGAAGACCACCATGTTTTGGAGACAAGGAGAAGTTGCCTCATAGGTTTTGATAACGGTCTCTTACTCCTCATTTATTTACATGCTTTCCATTTCATTGTTTATAGCATATTTTATTGTCTATTGATTATTATGAAAATGCCATGATTATTAGACTCTTGACATACATGTATAGCCTTTGAGACACCCATGTTTAAATAGATTATTATTTTGTGTTCACACCATTGTTTAGCTATCATATTTATCATAGCTCTAATAACATGCGGATTGACATAATAATCATGTTTATGTTTTTCATGTTGATTATATCTTGTTTTGATGCTTCATGATTTGAATATATGTTTAAATGTTAGTTTTCATTAAAACTAGGTATATATTTGTGCATATAATGGGCCACAAATAAATCTATATATGTTTGTGCTTGCATGCTTATTTGTTCCCATTAGATGTGCTAGTATAGTCTAGTTTTGATGATCCATGCATTTTAAACTTGTATTCCTATTTTGGTTTTATTTTATGATCATGTGTTTTCATTTCATGTATATGTCTATTTTGTAAAACTTTAAGATATACATGAATACCCCTTGAGTCATTTGCTCTTCATACAAATCTATACATATGGACTCAATTGTGTTTAGGGATATGTATGTATACTTTTTGTGTTGACAAATCATACATATACCTTGAAATGAAATTTGTTTTAATGAAAATTTAGTTTTTCATGTTTCCATGTGTTTATGTTTAACTTCATGTATATGTCCATTTTATCCAAATTATTAGATATACATGTATATCCTTTCGAGCCACGTGCCTTCATGCATATATCTTTGTGGACTCGTTGTGTTTGGATATGTATGTATACTTTAGTTTGTATAGGACATACATATACCTTGAAGATTAAATAGTTTTGATGATTTTCATGTTTTCATGTTTCAAAGAATATTGAGCTTAATTGAATATCTTTCATGATTATGATCTTCACATCTTATTTGTACACTCACATTTATTGTTTACTCATGTGTTTGTTTTCATGAGTCATATTTATGCTTAATTGGCTTAGAGTGTTGATTATCATGTGGATTTCATGTTTCATGAAAAATAATTTTGTTTTGTTCCTTACTTGAAGGATTTCATACTAGTTTACAAATTTTTCATATAACTAGTTACGGTATTCTTCGTTATGGTAGAAGTTTTCAAACAAACTTTATTTTCTAAACCTATTTTTGAAAACCCCTACCATCTATGGGCGGATGGATGGGAGATTATGCTCATGTATGCGTTATAATGAAAATCATTTTAAACTTGAACATGATTGGGAGGATAGGTTATATGAGTTACACTTTGATATTATTGTTGTTTCAATTGGTATCATTGGATTCTTTCAATTGGTATCAATTTTGACCCTTCGTGTATACTCATATATGTTTGTATGTATGTATGTTTTTCAATTCCAATAGTATCAATTTCGATTGGTATTAAACTTTTCATACATATATATGTTTTATTTGTGCTTATTATATCACTATATCTTTAAGCACAAAATTTTGTTTATGCTAAAGCTCGAGTTTCAACTTTGTTTCAATTGATTCAATTTTCAATTGGTATCTTATTTCGAGCCTACGCATTGTTTTTGGTTGGTATTTCATAAAGGGGGAGAAAATTCGATTTTCATATTTCAATTGGTATTTGTATTTCCACTCCCTTGCTTTATGATAGAAAATAAAAATTTGAAATTGATATCATATACTTAAAAAGAAAAATACTCTCTTTTGATATCAAGATGTTTATTTGAATGTTTTAAAATTGGTATCTCAAAATTTTGTTTCAAGATAAATACAAAAGTTTTGATTTGTATTGCCTATATGCAAGGAGAGCTTAACATCTCTTCTACATATAGATTCATGTTGAGTGTATCTTGTATTGAGGAGTTTGACATCTTCTTTATGTGGTACACGTGTGTAGGGGGAGCTTCACATCTCCTCTTATGCATTACATAGTGTACGTTATGTGAATTAGGGCTTGTCATCCCTCCTTCATGTAATGTATCTATGTAGGGAAGCTTCACATCTTCCTCTTCATGAATGTATATAGCATATACCATTTATTTATTGATCTATGTTTACTTTCAATTGGTATCAAGATGCTACTTTGACATATTTTCAATTGATATCTTAATTGATTGTCACCCCTATATTGATATTTTTTTGTTTTAGACAAAAAGGGGGAGAAAATTTTATTGATTTAGTTTTGTTTTTACCCCTTTATTGATGATTGACAAAAAGGGGGAGAAAGATTTTGAGTTTGATTGAGTTTTATATATGCATATTTATGTTTTGCATATATTAAGTTTAATTTAGTTTAATTTTAATTGGTATCTAGAGCATGTTTTATTTTTGAACATTTCATTGGGTATCTAGAGCCTTTTATTGTTTTTGCATTGTCATTCATTGCATATTTATATTTATTTGTTTTATGCATGAGTTAAGGGGGAGTTTCTTTGAAGCTTAACTTTAATTCATGCATATATAACTCCATGAGTTTTGTCTTCATCAAAAAAGGGGAGATTGTTGGCCCGGAGGCCTTCCTCTCTAGTTTTGATGATGATTAACTCATGTAATTATGTTTACTAATAATCTTGTGATTTTAGTTTCAGATCATGTAACAAGATATTAGTTGGTGATTGCTTCAAAAAGAGGAGTTTGGAAGCCTTCACTTGGTGATTCCAGGGCCCGAGCATCAAGATCTTACATAGCCTAGCTCGTGGATCACGGCGTTTTGGATCGAGTCGACTTGAAGATGAAGATCGTCAAGAAGACTTAGGTATCCATAGTTTAGTGTGTTTAGATCCATGTGTAAAGCTTAGAATAGTTGATATGCTCAAGTGCACAACACACACGTTTTATGTTTGGATATTGGTTTTTTCGGTTTTGATTTAACCAATATTTGTTTTCATGAATAGATTGATCAAAACAAGTTTACTTGATTTTTATGTATATTAGATGTATTCAATATACATACATGCTTCATATCTTAAACAAACTTATTTTGATATGCCAATTTCTATGAGTTTTAGGAAAAATCAGATTTCCTATTGAAAAATCAAAGTTTGATAAAATACAAGTTTTGGTTTTGGTAAAAAAATGTTAAAACACAAAAATAGTTCAAATTGCTTGATATTTGAGTTGAAATTTTTATCACATGTTTATATATCAATGAAAAATGTTAAAACTATTTTTGGGGATTTTTATATATTTTATAAGATTTATTAAAATATTTTTAACATATTTTTCTGACCCCAGTTTCTGACCCAGAACTGGCTGACAGGCCAGGTCGGTCGACCGCTCGGTCGACCGCACCAAGGACCGGTCGACCGTGCGGTCGACCGATGCGCACAGAGCTGTGTACGTCTGGAAGCACAGTGGGCCGGTCGACCGACCGGTCGACCGGACCAGAGAGCTTTGCTCTCTGTATCTGGGTGGTCGATAGGGCGGTCGACCGGGATTGCCCAACGGTCATAAATATGACCGTTGTCGGTCGACCGGCCGGTCGACCGCCAGCCTGTCAGGCTGACAGATCAGCCTAACGGCTAGTTTTCTTTTGGGCCTATATATACCCCATTTCTTTGGGATTTTAGACAAGATTTTTAGAGCCAAAATTTCCAGACATTCTCTACTGTTTTAAACAAGTTTTCAAAAGAGTTTTGTACCAAAAAGATTTATCTTATTTGTTTTAGGTTTTTGAAAAAATCAAAGAAAATAGTATTTTGGGAGATTTGTGTTTGTTCTTCATTTCTATTATCATCAAGAGTTTTCCCAAGATTATTTCTTTGAGTTTTGTTTTCCAAACACCTAGTTTTTCCACTTGAGCTATATCATTCTATCCTAATCTATTTAGGATCTTTGTTTGTGGAAAAAGGAAAGAGGTTTGTGGTTGAGACATACCACTTGTTGTAAACCCTTGATTTCTTGTGTTGCTCCCTCTTTGGTAGAGGTTGAGATTGTTGTATTGGGTTGGTGTTTGCTCCCTCTTTGGTAGAGGTTGAGATTGTTGGTTTGCTCCCTTTAGTGAGAGGTGGAGTTTGGTTTGTATCCCTCTTCGGTAGAGGTGATTTGTGGTTGTTTGGCTACGGGCCTACCCCTCGGTTGTGAGGCGGTGTTTGAGAGAGGAGTTCGGTACTCCCTTGTTGTACAAATCCTCCTCGGTGGAGGTTACCTCGATGGGAGTATAGTGGATTAGAAATCCTTCTCGGTGAAGGCGGGGACGTAGAGCTAGGGGCTCGAACCTCGAAACATATCCTTGTGTTTGCGTTTGATCCATTGTCTCTCTAACCCTCTCTCTTTATTTGTGCAAAGCATCATTCTTAGCATCATATCATATTTGCTTGTGTTGTGCCTTGCATCATTCATATTGTTATATATCCTTTATATGCTTGGCTTGTTTGTGTGTGCCTCACTTATACTTAACCACAAGAGCTTCATATAGAACCTTAACCCTTATCTAGGGGAATCAAGAGGAGTTAGTCCAGAGCCCTTCACGGAAAATTCGGCTACACTTGTTGGTTATATTAAGTGTGTTATAAAATTTGTTTTAGCTTCCGCATTTAGTTTCTAGATTAGCATTATCACCTATTCACCCCCCCTCTAGGTGATTTCAAATACTTGATTGGAGTTGATTAGTTAAGTCATATTGTATGTAATCTTATCTAAGATTTAGAAAATTCTTCTTCAGGGCAGTACTATGGTTCATGCAAAAGTGAGTTCGTGTTAAGGGTTGATTAGAATTCATTACTATCTCTGACCCTACTGCATAAATGGGTGATGCAAATGAAACCCGTTAAATAAACTTACAGAATTACATGTATCCTACAAGGTCCACCCAACCTTCCTGTATCACTTTGCCAGAATTTACAGCAAATTTCGAAATTAAATCTGATATGATACCGATGCATCCAGTCTCTCGGAGATTGGCAAATGAGAACCTATACCAACATGTTAGAAAAATTGAAGATATTTGTGGGACGATGAAATACAATCAGATGGTGGAAGAATCCCTAAAACTTAGGTTATTCCCCTTTTTCCTAAAAGAAAAAGCCAAAACTTGGCTTCTTTCTCTCTAGCCTGGTTCAATTTCATTTGGGTAGGGTTAGCTGAAGCCTTTTATTAACTCCAAATAGAAGACTGCTTCTATACATCAAGCCCTTAACACTTTTCATCAACAAAAAGGGGAGAAATTCTTCATATACTTTGAAAGATTCAAGGATCTTTTGTTTGAGTGTCCTCACCACGGATTTGAAAAAAATCCATTTGATTCAAATTTTGTATGAAGGCTTAGACTATCAAAATAAGATCATGATTAAGTCCCTTTGCAATGGAACATTCACTAGTAAAATGGCCAATGATGCATGGAGATTTTTTAAAGAGATAGCAAAAAATACTATACAATGGGAGCCTGTTAGTGTTAATGATAAGCAACCCACCACCACAACTGCCACCAACAGGAGTGGTATGCATAGAGTCAACCCAATTTTGAGATTGATGCCAAATTAACATCAGTAGTACGGAGATTTGAAGCGTTAGAATTGAGTAAGGTAGTTCAATTTTTAGCTCTCAAACCATCTAAGTCAATGATGTCTCCCATTTGTGTCCTTTGTGACAGCCATGGCCACTTGGTTGAATAATGCCCTGGGTTGCCAATTTTCAAAGTCGAGCAAGTAAATGTACTCAATACATTTCGCAAGCCTAATTCTAACAACTCATTCAGTGAAGCATATAATCCGGGATGGCAGACCATCCCAACCTTTCTTAAAAATCTTCTCACGAACAAGGATATGGTGGATCTCCATCATTCCAACAACCATCTCTTAATAATCAATTTCATAAGGGAAACCAATTCGATGCAATAACATCGGTCCCTCCTTATGTCCCTCCCAATCAAAGAAAACCTTCTTTAGAGGACATGTTTTCACAATTCATGCAAAACCAAGCTCTGACTAACTGGAACCAAGCTTAAACAAATCACAATCAGAATAAGGCGATAGTTAGGATCGAGGTTTAGTTAGATCAGTTAGCTGCATCTATAGGAAAGAGGAAAAAAGGGCAATTTCCTATTCAAATTGTGCCTAACCCGAAAGGACAAAATGATCCACAAAATATTCCAAAGGGCCAATTCGAAATTGGCTCAAGTTCAAACTGTGAAGTCCATGCCATTCATACTTTACGATCGGGTAAGAAAGTGGACAACAAAGTCCAAGTCTCACCAAACAATCCCAATAATGAAAACAAGGAAAAGAGAAAGATTCAACAAAGAAAAATGATCAAAGTATTGTAAACAATCAAGAAATATTCTTTGTGTCCAAAGCCTCATTTCCTCAATGTCTCCAAGCCGATAAAAGAAAAATCATTATGAAAGAATTTTGAAAATTTTTAAAAACGTCCAAATCAATATTCCTTTCTTGGATGCAATTAATCAGATTCCTTCCTATGCCAAGTTCTTAAAGGACCTCACTACTGTCAAGAGGAAAACTTCTATTCCTCGTGAAGCGGCATTCGCTACACAAGCATCCTATTCCATTCAGCAAAATATTACACCAAAGTATAAGGATCCTGGGAGTCCTACAATTTCAGTTAGGATAGGAGCTCAAGTTATGGATCGGTGTCTGCTAGATTTAGGGACGAATGTGAAACTTTTGCCCTATTCTGTGTACAAACAATTAGGTTTAGGGGAGTTACAACTCACAAACCTTATATTGCTTCTAGTAGATAGGTCTGTTAAGATCCCCAAGGGAATTATTGAGGATGTTATTTTAAAGGTCGACAAATTTTATTTCTCTGTGGACTTTGTTATCCTAAACACCGAACCAGTGACAAATCCCAGTAATCACTCTCCTCTAATTTTGAAAAGACCATTCTTTGCTACCGCTGATGCTGTTATTAGATATTGGAACGGTGTCATGACCTTGTCATTTGAAAATATGACAGTTTAGCTGAATGTCTTTCATACTAGTTCCCAACCACCGAAAATGAATAAATATGAGGAGGTCAACATGATTGATACTTTGGTCAGTCACACCTTTGAGGAGTCTTGTTATGAAGACCCCTTGGAAAAATACTTAGCCCATTTTGGATATAACTTTGACATCGATGAGTCTTTAGAAGAAGTCAACATATTATTAGACTCTGTTCCTATCATTTACACTGATCAATGAAAATTCAAGATAGAACCCTTATCTATGTCAACATCTGTTCATGTTCCATCAATCATTGAGTCTCCCAAGTTGGAGCTCAAGCCTTTGCCAGACACGTTAAAGTATGCCTTTCTAGGTGACTCTGAAATCTTGCCTGAAATCATTTCGTCTCATTTAGACAAGGACCAAGAAGGAAAGTTGCCAGATGTCCTTAGTGAACATAAGGAAGCTCTAGGTTGGACAATAGCGGACATCAAGGAAATTAGTTTTTCTGTGATAATTACCATATCCATCTCGAAGAAGATGCTAAAACCTCGAGAGAACCACAGAGACATTTAAACCCTGTTTTGAAAGAGGTGGTGAGAGCGGAGGTCATGAAATTGCTAGACGCGGGTACATTTACCCTATCTCCGATAGTTAGTGGGCTAGTCCAGTACAAGTTGTGCCTAAAAAGTCTAGAGTCACAGTTTTTACTAATAAGAATAATGAGTTGATTCTAACTCATGTTCAAACTGAGTGTGCATAGACTATAGAAAACTCAACTCCATGACTAGAAAAGATCATTTTTCCCTATCTTTCATCAACCAAATGTTAGAATGTCTTGCCGGTCACACTTAGTATTTCTTCCTAGATGGTTATTCGGGATATAACTAAATCCCCATTGCTCGTGAGGACCAAGAAAAAATGATATTCACTTGTTCTTTTGGTACATCTGCCTACCATCGCATTCCCTTTGGGCCATGCAATGCACCAGCTACTTTTCAGCGGTGTATATTGAACATCTTTTTGGACATTGTTGATCAATTTCTAGAGGTTTTCATGGATGACTTCTCTGTCTTTGGGTCTACTTTTGATCAGGGTTTGTATCATTTATCATTGGTATTGATAAGATGCAAAGAGAAGAACCTAATTCTTAATTGAAAACATGCCATTTCATGGTGAAATCTGGGATAGTCTTAGGACACATTATTTTTAAAAAAGGCATAGAGGCTGATAAAGCTAAGGTTGAACTAATATTGAAATTACCACCTTCTAAAACTATTCGGAAGGTGTGATCCTTCTTAGGCCATGTTGGGTTCTACCGCCGCTATATCAATGACTTTTCAAAATTTTCTAAACCTCTGTGTGACCTTCTAGCAAAGGATATTTCCTTTGACACCCCTTCCTATTTGGCAGCCTTTGAAAGGCTCAGATCTGACTTAATCTCGGCACCCATCATCCGACCACCTGACTAGAATCTTCCATTTGAGGTGATGTGTGACGCTTGTGACTGTGCGATAGGTGTTGTCCTAGGCCAACGAGTAGATAGACTTCCTCATGTCGTTTGCCATGTCAGCAAAACTCTTAGCGATGCCCAACTGAATTACTCTACCACTGAAAAAGAGTTGTTGGCAGCCATGTTCGCGCTTGACAAATTTCGTCCGTACCTTATAGGTTTAAGGTCCTAGTTTTTACCGATCACGCGGCTTTGAAATATCTTCTCACAAAAAAAAAATGCTAAAGTCCATCTAATCTGTTGGATCTTGCTCCTACAGGAATTCGACCTAGAAATTCATGACAAAAGGGGGTCTGAAAATGTTATCACAGACCACTTGTCTAGATTAGTGGTTGAATCTTCATCCGACTCATTACCTATTCTCGAGACATTTCCTGATGAGCAGTTAATGTTTGTCTCTCATTCGACTGTTCCGTGGTATGCTGATATTGTGAACTACCTTGTCATGGAACAAATGCCCGATTCATGGACCAAGAAAGAACGAATAGGGTCAAATGGTTCTTGGGGATGACCATACTTGTTCAAATACTGTCCTGATCAGATCATTTGACACTGCATTCCTGACTCAAAATTTAGGAACATCCTTTCATTTTTTTCTGACCAAGCCTGTGGTGGTCATTTTAGTGGGAAGAAAACTGCTGTGAAAATTTTGCAATATGATTTTTATTGGCCCAACTTTGTTTCGTGACACTCATGTCTACTGCCAATCTTGTGACCGTTGTAAATGATTAGGGAAAATTTCACGACAGAATGAAATGTCGTTGAACCCAATCTTAGTTGTCGAAGTTTTGATGTTTGGGGCATTGACTTCATGGGTCCCTTCCCTATATCTCATGGATACCAGTATATCCTCGTGGCAATTAACTACGTCTCTAAATGGATAGAGGTCATAGCATGTAAATCTAATGACCACAAGGTTATGGTAAACTTCATGAAAGAGAATGTATTCTCTTGTTTTGGCTTTCCTCATGCAATCACTAGCAATGGTGAAAAATATTTCTGCAATCGTACATGTGAATCCTTAATGAGAAAATATATCAATCATAGGATAGCTGATTAGTATCGAATTTTGCATTTGTATATCGCATTTCTCTACCTATTTATGAATAAAATAATGCTTCTCATCCGTGTTTTGTTCTATTTTACAGATAATCAAGAGTCTAGGGGCAAAGAAGTAATACGAGTCTAATTAAACTCAATTTTGGGTAATTAAATCTCATTAATTGGAGGCCAAGTTAGAGAGCTTTTAGAAGACACATTGGATCTAGAAATTGGGGGCGAATCTGAAGAAACCTGGATCCAGTTCACCTAAAACTGGAGATATCTAGAAGGCCCTCACAGCTGGACGAAGCTACAGAGCGAAACCAGGGACTTGGGTCCCTGGTATTACTGCGAAAATGCAGCAAAATCCGCATTTCTGCATCCCTATGGTGGGCCCACGTGTCGATCTTCAACACGTGGCCCTGTCTCACCTTCCAAATACTTCTTCTGCCTATAAATACTGTAAGGTTTGACCAGAAACGAGAAGAGAGGGCTGTAGGCTAAGTTTTCTCTCTCTTCTAGTTGTAGAGTAGGATTTTCTTCTTCTTTTATTTTGTATTTTCATTTTGTTTTTAGATCTTGTAATAGGGTTGAGATGATTCAGAGAGAGACAGAGAGATATTGATGTAATAGATGGTGATAATCTATGTAAAGGTGTCTCCTTTCTTCTCCATTGTAATCTTCTCCATCTTCTACAAGATACTTGCTAGTTTTTCTTCTCATGGCAATCTAACTACTAACCACTAACTAGCTAACTACTTACTTGATAATCCACATGAATCTAATAGCATCTATAAGGCCTTTCTCTTAAAAGAGCCATTGATGGCTCATGATGATGGATTCTAACATTTTAACATCTAACCCACTGACAAACTACCTTGCAATGTCTTTTTTATTTCATGCTCACCTCTACTTAGTTTTGATGATCTAATAGTAACTTGCAACTTTTTTGTGGTATGGATGTGTTTGAATGTAGAACAACCTTCTTATGAACCATGCTTTGTATCGTCGCTTGAAGCCAAGGATTACTAATGGACAAGGGTCCATGTGAGGCAACTATCATTAAGAGCTTAGCATGGTTAGTGGAGCAATTAATAGTTAGTAGTCATGAGTTTTCCTTCATAATTTCTTCCTTTCTTTTACTTTTTTTTAAAATAATTTTCAAAATCTTATTATCATTTTCTTGCTGATATTTTCACCAACTTCTTAGCTCACCTTTGTTTCATTTTCTTTTTGTTTTCAAATTCACTTCCTACATCACTTCACTTTCCACTTCACCTTTAATTTATTATTTTGTTTTACTGATTCCACAACCACTTCTCTTTTGTTTTTACATCGCCATTTTCATCACCTCCTCTATTTATTGCTTCTGAATTCCTTTTCTTTTTCATTTTCTCATTCTTTAACAAAGAAGAACTTGTTAACATAACACGTGAATAGACTGTTAATACTTCTATCGCCTCCTGTCCCTATGGATTCAACCCGTTAAGCCAATACTATAACGGAAGTATCGAGGGAACATTAGATAATTTCACTATTTTCATAAAACACATGTTTTCAAGTGATGGTTGCGCGTCGATCAACCCTTACCACCCACAGACTGGCGGCCGAGTAGAAGTTTCCAATCGAGCCATCAAAACTATTCTAGAAAAAAACTATGAACACCACTAGAAAAGATTGGTTCCTTTGATTGACTGATAACTTGTGGGCATACAGAACTGCGTTCAAGACTCCTATTGGATTGTCTCCATAGGTTACTCTATGGTAAGGCTTACCATCTTCCTGTCGAACTAGAATACAAGGCATACTGGGCGATCAAACGCCTAAATTTTGACCTTGACAAGGCAGGTGGTTCTAGAAAACTTCAACTTGACGAGCTTGAAGAGATAAGGAATAATGCATATATTGTTCAAAATGGTACATGGACCATTTAAAATGATGCATGATTGGGTCATAACTCGAAAGGATTTCTAGCCAAGATAGAAAGTCCTGCTTTATAATTCTCGGTTACATCTTTTTCGGAAAAATTGAAATCCCGTTGGACCGGTCCCTATATTGTTCATAAGGTGCACCCACATGGTGTAGTAGAGGTCCACAATGCCACGAATGGTATCACTTTTTAAGTGAATGACCATCGTTTAAAGCCATACTATGAGTATCTAAGCTCAGAAGTAGACAAAATCCTTAAGGAAGATCCTATTTATCAGGATTGATCTCTATACATGCTAGGGATCAAGATTTTTTGAGCTTAACTCTTTGAGTGTTAGATGTGTTTTTTATACTTGAGCTCTTGAATCAATATGTTAACTTCAAACTTTGACTTTGAGACTATTGATGAAGCTAAACACTAAAACTATGATCTTGATTAAATCTAAAACTAAAACATTATAAGATTATTAGTATTATAACCACATAAGTTAATCATCATCAAAACTAGAGGGATGGACTTTTGAGCCAACACTATCTCTATAAACTTTTACTTATAGTGTTTGCTTTGATACCATTTGTCACCGTGTGACTGAGATGTGCACTAAAGGGATTCGAGTATATAATAATAATTCCGATAAACTCAAGAATCGATAGTATCTGACATCTTTTAGGAATCAACTATAAAAGGATTTATGGTTAAGGGTGTTCAGACAAACACTAATGGGTGACCTCCAAAAAGACTTCGGTCGAGGTGTTACAGCTTTCTTCATGATAATATTGTGTAAGTAACCTTTCATTGGGTCAATATTGGTATACTAATATTTATATAAATATATATAATATTCTCAAAGGTGAGCATCTGACTATTCGACCATCTAGAAATTGGGGAGAGGGGCGCCACCTGTTCCCACACAACAGGTAATTTACCTGTTGTGTGGGAACACACACACAACAGACAACAGGTAAATTACCTGTTGTGTGGGAACAGGTGGTGCCCCGAACCCCTAGATTTTCTAGTAAACTGGTACCTTAGAATTTTTTAAGGCCATATTTTCCTCATATAATATCTATTTTCTATTATTCCAGGCTCACTGCAAAGATAACATGATAAGCTATTAGAAGAAACTGATCTCATACTCTAAATTTTTCAAACACTGTACACAAGAACTATTAGAATTGAGAAAACTTTTTGCCTAAGAACACTTTGATCTAGTATCACTCTTATCCTTATAATTAGTGAAAATTTTAGTTATTTGAGAACCTCCCATAGGAAGCCTTAGAAATGAGAAAACCTTCTGCCTAATAATATTAATTTGTCCTGACTTCTCTAATCATCTTTCAGGTATATACCAATAAGTAGGATTCAAATCTTCACTAGCGGTAATTTCTTCTTATTATTTAAGCATGTATAATATACTCGATGGCATCAGCTATTCGAGCATCTAGAATTAAGCATCCTTGAGTTTTCTAACAAATTAACATCCTCGACTTTTTCAGGCTATATTTTCCTCGTGTTACGTTTGTTTTCTCTGATCTTAGGCTCATTGGGAGGCTAAGAGAAGAGATACTAGTGAAAACCAATTTCAAAACCTTAGTTATTCGAGCACTTCCTATAGGAACTCTTAGAAGTGAGAGAACTTTCTTACCAACAATACTGCATGGAGGGATCTCTCTAATAACCTTTCTAGTATCACTCTTATCCTTATAATTAGGATTTCAAGTCTTCATAAGAAATATTCTCATGAAGTTCTTTTTTTCTCAATTGTGTACTTTTTTTCTTTTCTAAAATTTGATGCTAACTTGAACTTATCGGTCCCAAACCAGTGATGTTAACCCCGACTGTTTCCTAGGACGCCACGGAGATCCTCTGAAGCTTTCAGTATCTTGAATTAGACCCTCGCTATTTTGGTGTTTTTATTGAAATCTCTATGATCGTGTGGTGACGAGGATCGAACGATGGAGATGAAGATCAATGAGGGTAAGTTCTGATGTCTCTCTTTTTGGTTGTGTGATAAAGTATAATTTGGGTTAGATGTTTAGAGGATTTTTTACGACTCTTTGTTTGACTATTGAGAAGTATTAGTTTAGAATAGTAGACTATTAGAGGTGTTTCATTATTCCTTCTATAATTGTGTGATGAAGTTTTAGCTTTGGGATAAATGATGAGGAGAGTCCTGGTGTTTTACTGATTTAGCAATGAAATTTTGTTTGGAGAATTTCATGTTGAGAAAATTTTATTGTATCTTTCTTTGATGCATGTAAAATTTTAGATTGGGGAATTATTGATATACTTAATTGAAATGGTACCTGATTCGACAGATATTTGGATAAGTTTGTGGAAATACTGATTAGAATAATCAGTTCTTCAATATTTGTTGAGGATAAATATGTTGTTGATCAATGCCGATAAAACGACAGAGGAAACACCAAGTTAAAAACTCAGTAGCAAAAATATAGAAGATCTATCACTAACAAGAAATTGAGACTAATCACCACACAATCAAAGAACACCAGATTTAACGTGGTTCAGCAAGAGTTCTTACATCTACGGGGATACAAGAGTTACAAGAAGATCTCTCTCCCACAACTCTCAATGGTAGAATTTCTCATAAACTTGACTTTTCTTGACTTGCCTTCAAAAGTAAGTCTACATCCAAGGGGTTTATATGGGTACCTAGGATGATCCTAGTTCAATCCAAACTTCAACAATCCAATCAGCACTGCCTTAGAGAAAGAAAAAAACTGAATCCAAGGCAAACTGAAAACAGAACCAGAAAATAAAACTATTAGACCCCGATACTAGTCGACTAGACCCTAGTATAAGTCAACTAATTGCATGTATTAGTCGACTATACCCATTTATTAGCCCGCTACTCTGACAAAATCTGAGAATCTAACTCTCTTTTGGCAACAACTAGTGGACTATACCAAAGTATAAGCCCACTAGGCTAAATCATAAGTCGACTGATAGACTTATTAGTCGACTTATAACATGCACATGTCTTGTACATATCCGTGCTTGATCTCTGAAGGTTGTAATACCTCCACTTGAACCTGCATTCTTCTCTAAAGAATATAAGGTGCTCAAAATACTAACAATCTCTACCTTGACTCATGTTCGTTGAGTCCCTTCATAGAATTGGCCACTACTCATTTACCATGCTTTTTCCCCCCCTTTGTGACTTCACATGGCTCTCTCCCAAGACCTGTTCTCCACTTTATCTTTGGAGAACTTGATGAAGTTCAGAGATGCTTTGAATTTCTCCACCCGGATGGTCTTCGTCATCATGTCCGCGGGATTCTTCGTGCTGATCTTTATCAAGTCAATCAACTTGTTATCCACGACCCACTGACATAACTTATGATATCTCACATCAATGTGCTTTATTCTCTTGTGATACATGTGATCCTTAGTAAGATGAATAGCACTTTGATTGTTACAATGAATTCGAATTGAATCCTGCATTATACCAAAAGTCTCAACCAATTCTCTGAACCACAAAACTTTCTTTGATGCCTTAACTGCAATCATGTACTCTGCCTCTGTCATTGAAAGAGTAACAATCTTACAACTCTGCCTTTCAACTAATGATGCAATCAGCTACCACCTTGAACACATAACCCATCGTAGATCTTTACTGATCAAGATCCCTTGCATAATCTGCATCAATATAGCCTTGTAATTCTCTAGACTTCTATGTTTTCAATCTTTAAAATACTAAACCTAGTGCCGCAGTCCCTCGTAGATATCATAACACCAAATCACTGCTTTTCAATGTTGCTTTCCTGAATTTTACATGAACCGACTTACTGTACTAACTTCATAGGCTAAGTTAGGCGTAGTGCAGATCATAGCATACATGAGTGATCCCACTGCATTAGCATAGGGTACTCGAGACATTTCCTCCTCCTCTTCTAGTGATTGTAGACACTGCTTGGAGGATAATTTGAAGTGACCTGCCTAAGGAATGGTGACTAATCTTATTTCTACTATATTGAATCTCTCCAATACCTTGAGAACATAGTTCTGCTGGGATAGCTAAACTCTGCTTGAGCCTCTGTCTCGAGTGATCTCCATACCTAAAATTATCTTGGCTTCTCCCAAATTCTTCATGTCAAATTCCTTCTTTAACTGAGCATGAAGCTTTTGAATATGTGCCTTATTTTTTGCAGCAATCAGCATGTCATTCACATATAAAGACAAATATGTCGGATCATCATTCTGCTTGAAATAGATACAATTGTCATGCTCACATAGTTGTATCTGGCCTTGATCATAAAAAAGTCGAACTGCTTATTCTACTGCCTGGGAGACTATTTAAGTCCATATAGGGACTTAGTTAGAAGACACACTTTATTTTTCTGACCTTCCTGAATATAATCTTTAGGTTGCTGCTTCATGTATATCTTTTTTTTCAACTCACCATGCAATGTTTGACATCCATCTACTCCAACTCTAAATCAAACTGAGATACTATCGTTAATAACATCTGAATAAATGTATGCTTGACTATAGGACAGAAGATCTCATTGTAGTAAATACCCTTCTTCTAAGTATATCCTTTATCAACTAATATTGCATCGTACTGCTCATTGTCTTTCTTGTGAAATACCCATCTGCAACCTATTGTCTTGGAGTCCTTTGGAAGATCTACCAATTTTTCATATTTGATTTCTATCTGAAGATTCAATCTCCTGCTCCATGGTTATAATCCACTTGCCCAGGTCATCTAGGATGATTACTTCCTTGTAATTATAAGGATCCCTTGTTTCTATTACTAATGCGAAAGAGACATAATCATTTTACTAATCATACCTTCTTGGTGGCACCGTAACTCTAACTGATTGCCTCAGAAGTCTAGTTTGCTCTTAAGTAGCCTTATGTTTGTCTTCATCTAAATCTAAGGAGTCTTCTTCTGACCTGTGAGGCCTTTTGGGGCTCTCAAAGAACTCAACTCCCTTTTCCAGAGTGTCTTTCGAACTGTCTAAAGCTCCACCTTGTATTTTATCCTCTGTATCTGACTTGTCCTGCAACATTGATTATTTATCAAAGACCACATCTCTGCTGGTAAAGGCACTCCTCATCTCGAAATTTCAAAGTCTGAAACCCTTGACTCCTTTGGTAAATACGATAAAGATACACTTCTTAGTCTTGAACTTCAGTTTGTTCTTTTTCTAACTATCAGCCAAACTATCGCGGGGTAACAGAAAATCTGTAAAGTTAAATAATCCACAGACTCTCCTCACCATATCTTTTTAAGATCGAAGATCAACAGCTGTTGATGGTAATCTATTTACTAGAGAATTCGCATAATTCACCACCTCTGTCCAAAATTATTCTGACATGTAAGCTTGTAATCTGAGACTGCGGGCACTCTCTGTAAGTGTTTGATTCATGCGCTTTGCTACAACATTCTGTTCTGGTCGCCCTGAAATAATTAGTTGGTGTTTGATTCCCTTGCTAGATAAGTAAGCTTTTAAGTCTGTAGAGGTATACTCGCCTCCACTGTCGGACCTCAAAACTTTCACCTTTCGCACCTTCTGATTTTCCATCATAGTTTTTCACTCCTTGAACTTCTGAAATACTTCAGATTTCTGCTTCAAGAAGTATACCAAACTCTCATAGAGAAATCATTTATGAATGTAAAATAGTACCTAGTACTCCCGATGGATGCTACTGGCGAAGGTTCCCACACACCTATGTATGAGATCTAGCAAGCCATTTGTCTTGTGCTATGATGCAGAGAAAGCTACTCAATGTTGTCTACCTATGATGCAAAATTTACAAAAATCAAGTTTGTGATATTCGATACCCGGTAGAGCACCCTTTTTGTGTAGGACTTGAAGATGTTATTCGCTCATGTGTCTAAGATACATGTGCCAAAGACTTGTAATAATCTGTTGCTGCTGAAGCATCACTAATAATAATGCTTCCTATCATCTTGTACAAGTTTGTGGTATGTTCTCTTTTGAAAATTATAATGAAGCCCTTGGTAACTTTTTAATCTCCATCTGCAACTGAAAACTTGCACCCTTGAGCTTTCAAAGCTCCCAACGAGGGAAGACTCTTCCTTTAATCTGAAATGTGACATATCTTCATGAGGGTTTGAACATGTCCATTAAACATCCTTATACAGATGTTGGCATTATCAAACATCCTTATATAGATGTTACTAATGCTAACTGTCTTACACATGATGTTGTGACCCATCAAGATAAAACCTCCATCATAAGGCTTGTAAGTACTGAACCACATTTTTTTGGCACATGTGGTGTGTGCACCCCGAGTCAAATAACCAAGCATCTGAGTATTTTTCTTTCCTGACTCAACCGTCAAGACATGACATGGATTCTCATCTGCTTCTTCGATAACACTGGCTTGAGCTAATTTTCCATTGATACAAGTCTATCAAAATCCTTGTCACCTCTTTTTTTAGCATCTTCTTGTATTTCATACAATTTTTCTTGATGTGCCATGGTTTCTTGTAAAGATAGCAAGCAAAACTTCTACAAGCCTCTAGATCTCTTTTGGGTCCCCTTCTCTGTGATCTCTAATTAGTCTGTCATTTTCCATTCTCATATCACATTTCTCGCCCGATTTATGAATAAAATGACGCTTCTCACCCGTATTTTAGTTTACTATGTAGATAATCAAAAGTCTAGGGGTAAAGGAATAATAAGAGCTTAATTATACCCATTTCAGGTAATTAACCTGGATTTCTTGGATACCAATCTAGAGAGCTTCTAGAAGACCACCTTGAATTTCCGCATTTGAAGCTGCATTTGGAGATACAAGTCCAATCTACGCAAAACCAGATATATACAAAAGGTGCTAGAAGTTAGACGGATCAGCATGCCAAAACCCAGGACCTAAGTCCCCGGTTTTGCAGCAGAAACGCGATAAAAATCATGAAACCGCGGCATTTTGGTGGGCCCACATGTCAATTTTTGATGTGTAGCCTTGTCTCGCCTTCCAGAGTCTTCCTATACCAATAAATACTGCAATTTTAGACCAGAGATGAGGTTGGAGAAAGCTACAGGTTAGGGTTTTGTTCATTTAGTATAGATTAGTGTAGTGTTCTTCTTCGTCTTTTATTGTGTTTTTTATTTTAGATCATGTATTAGGGCAGAGTGATTCAGGGGAGAAAGAGAGAGAGATTGATGTAATAGATAGTGACAATCTTTGAAAGCTTCCTCCTTTCCTTCATGATTTCTTCTCTAACCTCTAATATGACTAGCTAATTTGTTCATGGCAATCTAACTACTAACCACTAATCATCTAACTTCTTACTTGATAATCCACATAAATCTAATAGCCTCTACAAGATCTTGCTCTTGCAAAAGCCATTGATAGCTCATGATGTGATTAGACGGGAAAGGTGTCGTATTATGGAGTGTAAAAGAGCACAAATATATGTATTCAATGGAAAGAGAGTTAAGGTTTAGAAACAACCTCAAGTGCTTGTATCACTCCACAAATGTATTTATATGTTCAATGTACCCTTTCCTATCTCCGTTATAGCATAGAGCTATACCGAGTCGATTCTCAGGGAGAGCTAGCGATGGAAGCGTTACGGTCCGTAGTGAAGAAAGTAAACGAGAATTCTTCTATGCTTATAAGAATAAAAACAATTGGGAAAATGAAACGAAAGAATGGATGGATATATTCATGATGGAAAATGTAAAAAGAAATCAAGATCAAGATTGGTTTTGGACTAACTACTAAAAAGAAAGTAAACTTGAAGAAGCAAACCATGACTAGCTTACCTTACTACCTTACCAACACTTACTAAACTCTGTGATAGTGAAGGCGTGCCTCATGTTGATTTCATCGACGTAGGTTTGTCTTGCGTGTTGATCTAATTACTTTCTCATGTAGATGAAGGGTGGTTTAACCCATCGGAGAAGAGAAGACCATCCAACTTGCAAGATGAACTAAAGCAATCACCCATGAGTTAGTGAAGATGGCAAGGCTAGTGGTTAGCTAGTACATGGTAGAAAAATTAGCTACAAGCCATTAATGAAGAAAAGCAAAGCATGAAGTAAATTGCAAGAAAGTAAAGAAAGCAAGTAAAGAAAGCAATTAAACTAGAACCATGCTTCAAGTAGAGAAGTAGAGAATGGATTAATCCTTACTTCAAGTTGTCACTCCTTGAAGATTACAAGCTCTCTCTCTCTCTCTTACAATCTCTCTCTTGCATAGATTTCTAGGGAAGAAGAAGAGGGATCTAAAGAACTAAACCTAGAGAGAAACCTATGAAAAATTACAACATCTAACAATTTCTCCTCTCTTCTCCATTCAGTCTTTTCTCGCAGGTCAGGTGCAGATATTTATAGGCTGAGAGAGAAGCTTCAAGAGCCCTTTCTGTTGGCGCAAAATCCGGATCTCAACAACCCTGGAACTGCCGCGAGCGCGCGGCAAGGGCGCGGCAAAACGGATTCTGTTAGGAAAAAGAATTCTGTTGTAGGTTGGTTGAGAGGTTGTCATCCACGTGGCCTTCTAGAATCTTCAATTGGCGCGCGGATCTCTCTGAATTCTGATTTCAAATCTTGGGCTTTATTTTAATCTTGGATTTAATCCCTTTAATTATTGCTAATTAAAGTGATTATTGGGCTTTCTCTCATTTGAGTGTGGACCTGCAAATATATAGAGAAGATGAGTAAAAATCATATATTTATTTGCAATATGCATGGGGATTATGTGGTAAAATATGCAATATTGTGTATCAATCACACCCCCACACTTATTCTTTTGCTCGTCCCGAGCAAAGAAAAGAAAAACTATACTACCAATTTTATTACACCACTTTCGCAGGTGACGCGATTGCACTGAGCACGTGCAACAAGCCGTTAAACCTCTAGGTTACCCTAGAGGAGGAGTGTTGTCTCCTGAGGGTTTTCAGCGGATTACACCACAAAATCCATAAAGAAAGAAGACAAAATGTTAGTATTTTGAAAACGCATTTTGAAAGAGAGACATGTTTTCAAACTATTTTTGCAAAAATATAAGTGATCTTAGGTCATAAGTCCACCTATAATCATTCTTTCTTAAACTTAGTCTCTATGCAAGATCTTGTCTTCAATTAAGGTAAGAATTCAAAATTGGATTGAATACTTTATCTTTCATAAAACCTAGATAATATGCACACCGTGCTTAGTGAAAATTTTTGGGATTTCAACTCCAACCATCAAGCCATTTATTTATATATATATTTTTTTTCTGCTTTTTTTTTCTTCCCTTAGTTTAGGCTTTCTAGTTTACCCTTGTAGCGAGCCTTAACCGATGACACCCAAACCAGACGGTCTTAGGGCACCAGATGAGAAAACATCCCTCAGGTTTAAGGTCTCGAGTAAAAAAGGCCACAAAACTAAAGGAGATTATTTATTTCCTTTACCACCGTTAGGCGTGAATAATCATGCTTCTTGAGGCACAATTCTCCAGCTTAATAGGTGATGTTTTATTTATTTTTTTTTTATTTATATGGCATTTTTGGTCTTTGTCTCCATCCCAAGAAATGTGTAAGTGTAAAGTGCATATTATCTAAGGCAAAAAATTCAAGATAAAAATATCTCACCAATTTTTCTTACTTAGCCTATAATTTCAAGCAAAATCTATTATTTCAACTAGGTTTAAGATGTCATAATTAAGGCTTTCTTAATTCCTAAGATACATCTTAATTTTCTTAAAAATAGATCTAAACTTTGTCTCTTATTTCAAAAAATTTTTTTTTTATTTTATTTCTAAAAGAAAAGGTAAAATCTAAAAGAAAGTGGAAATTCTATAACAAAAATAAAATCTAAAAGAAAATGGAAGACCTAAAAAGAAAAATAAAAATCCTAAAAAAAAAAAAGCCTATAAAGAAAATAAAAAATCCTATGTTAGTACATACCCCCCCATACCTATCTCATGCATTGTCCTCAATGTATGCAAGATAAAAAAAATAATGCATGAAATAGGTAAAAGGTAAGAAACTACCCCCTCTGTCGCTTTGGACCCGCGGTGGTGCTAGGTCCAGCCAACTGTGATCTCCTCAGTGTCGCCTCAATGTTATCTAACCTAGAGGATTGCTCCTCTACCTTTTTCCTCAGTCTCACTTGCCCCCTAAAAATCTTCTTCATGCCCTTCCAGATGGAGGACATGAAGGCATGTGTATCATGTGGGGGGTCCTGTCTCCAAAACTCAGGTTCATCTTCTTCCTCAAAACTCTCCTCAGAGGAGGATTCTACCGGTACATCCTCGGGCTGGACAGTAGGTGTCCAGACCGCATGCAAACAACTATTATACGAACTGGTAGGTCTCTCGGGTGCAACAAACACTCGGTCGAATGAATCAAAAACATCGTCTGGTAGGAAAGTCCTACATAGACGTGTAATCAAGATAGGATGGGAGTATTTGGCACCCCTAGTGCGTGAGGAATTGGCTATGAGTGCGTGGAAGATGACTTTATTCAAACAAACTGTGTGTTGACAAGTCATTAAATCATGTATAATTTGCAACACAGGTCTGTTGAATGTGGAGGTGTGGTCTAGCCCTAAAATATTGCGTTGGATCCAACGTCCAACGCAATGAACATTTCTAAACATGGTGCTAGCCTTCAGCCCACAATCCTGCTCAGTACAACGAGCCCCATAACAGTCATGTAATCTATAAGCGGGAGAGGCTCGCTGTGTTGTGTGATGGATGGGACAGTAGTAGTGACTTCCTCAAGAAGAGGAAGCGTGACAAGTAGGTCTCCTGTGAGCATGTGTACAGTGAACTGGTACATGTGTGGATCAATCGATGCTTGGTCAAGATGAGTGTAAAACATTGTCACCAGTTCGGGACAATAAAATGCATCGGTCTCAGTGTTGTCGTACACTAGCGAATACCAATTCCTTGCCCTAATTCTCTCTAAAATACATGCCCATATCTATTCACATCACATAAAATCCGTCCAAAGTCTTTCTCAATAAAAATAGATGGTGCCATGATATGAATCAAGATCAAAAAGCAATAAAAAGGAAAGATTTGGAATTCGAACCGCCCCCAGAATTCGTGGGGGGAAGAAATTTGATCTCTGCAGTGGGTACAGAAAAATCTGATGAAGATGTAGCACCAGATCGGAGAAAAACGCTGGAGATCGACTGGATCAGAAATTGGCGCTGCTCAGGAATCGTCAGAAAAGTCGCGGAAGCTCGGCTATTGCCGTGGAGTTGCGGCAGAGTAAAGAAATCTGAGGAGAGGAAAAATTGCAGTGGCGGCGCTGGAGAAGGATTTTTGTAGATCTGAGATTATGTTTTCGTTTGAGGGAGGAAATGTGTGGAAGAGGGGCTATTTATAGAAGGGAAAGAACTTTAGAATCCCACTTCTATCCCTAGGTTAAAAACGAATTTACCCTAGGGATTTGGAAGTTTTGAAAATAACTTAGACCCTAGGGACTTGGAATATGAGGAGGAAACTAGGAATTTAGAAAGATTTTGAATTTGGAAAGTGTGGAAACTCCTTTAAGCATAAAAATCCCTCCTCATTTTTTATTTTTTTATTTTAATTATTAATTTCTAAAAGAAGTGTAAAAGAAAGAAAATCTAAAAACTCTAAGTTAGTAAACCCTCCCCCACACTTATTTCATACATTGTCCTAAATGCATCATGATACATGTATGCATGAAACAAAATAGAGAGGAAGGAGAAAAATTACCTTAAGGTGGTGGTTCCGGTGGTGGTCTGATTGGTCCACGAAACATGGCCCAATCATTATTACGTTGGGTTTTGAGGAACCCACCAGAAATATCATGAATATGACCCACTAAAAAGATAAATCCATGGAAGATTTTTATTAAGTACATGTCCCCATCTAATTTCCAAATTTCTAAAATAATTTCAGAGTCGAATTTATCAAGATCCTTGTCCCAGAATGGATTATGAAATGATAGAATGGTCGACTTGGACTCGGGATGGACAGAAACTAACACTGACTCAGGAAGGTGACTGAAATCAAGTAAAGGTTCAGGAGTCGAAGTGAGTTCATGAATTGGGTCCAAGTCAAGAAAATGAAGCTCAAATCCACAATCATTTCCCCCAGATGGAATGTGACTATCTAAGATTAGTGATTCAAGTTCAGGAGGGTTGGGAATCAAAACTGACTCTAAAATGTTACTCAAATTGGGTAACAAAACAGGAGTTAATAATGATTCAGGTATTTGAACTAAATCACAAACTTGAGGGTCAAAGTCACATTCCACATTGAGTTCAATATCAAAAAATGAAGAACTTGCCAATTTGTCAATGGGATTTTCAGAAGTGTATAATTGGTCAAGTTCAAGATGATCCTCAAGGATGGGTGATTCAATTTCATTATGAATTGGGACAGGATCCAAAGTTGACTCCGGGAAAAGATTGATGTCAGGTAAAGATACCGGAGTCATTATTGAATCAGGAAAAAGAATTGAATCACTAAGTTGGAGTTCAAGATCACATTCCTCATGTAGTTCAATTCCATAAAAATGAGAACTTGCCAATTTATCAATGGGATTTTCAAAAGCAATGAATTGGTCAAGTTCAACATGATCATCAAGGAAGATTGGTGATTCAATTTCACAATGGATGGGTACTGGATTCAATAATGACTCGGAAAATGAAGTGAATTTATGTGAAGACACCGAAGTCATAATGAATCAGGAAGTAGAATTGAATCATCAAGTGGAAGTTCAGGATCATGTTCATGTTCAAGTTCAATTTCAGTAAAAGGAAAACTTGCCAAAATGTCAATGGGATCTGAAGTTTGGACAAGTTCAGGTGAGTGTGCTGAAATTGAATCTTGATTTCCAAAACTACATGACTCTTTGGCTCGGACAGAATGGTTAGTGACATTAGAAATAGGATGAGAATGAAGAGTTTGGATCATCAACTCTACGTCACGATTACGAGTATTTTGAGTCTGAGTCAAGAATTCAAGCATCTTTTGACAATTCATTGGTTCATCATTTTGTGGAAAAGATGAAGTGTTGTTTTGGAATTGGTGATGAAATTGTGAGTCAAAAATGTGTGGTGATGGAAGAATGGACTCACACAAGAGATCTTACTCGTTCTAAGGCAAATGGTTGTTCATTAGGAAAAGGTGGAAGTGAGTAAGACTCTTGAAAATACTGTGGAATTGGAGGGGCAAAGGTTTCTTGACGTTGTTGCTCAGCCCTCTGAAGATTGGCTTCTAAACTCCTTAGTAACTCAGATTTTTCTTCAATTGATGGTTCAGAAAAAGGAGTATAAGAAGCGAAATCGGGGAATGAATGTTGTGTATAAGGTGAATATGGTGGACAAGGAATTTGAGAATTTGACTCGGGGTACGTGAATCCCCAATGACTCGGTGAAGAGTTGAAATTATTATGGAAATTATAATTATTAGATGGGGGGTATGGGTCATATTGATTCGGATAAGGCCAACCCGGTGCATTTGGTTGATGCATATTATAAAACACCGGGTTGGAATTATCCGAATAGAATGGAGTTGGTGTGAAATATGGATTCATGTTCGGATTGAAAGAATTATTATTGTTGAATTCCATATCACAAACAATCACAAACAAAAAAGAAAAATCAAACAACAAACAAAAAGAAAAGAAAAAAAATCAAAACCAAGCCAAAAGAAGGGTTGACCTAAACCTAGACGACTCCTAACTGATTAGACCGTCCACGGGAGGTTTAGTGTAGACTTTGACCACAGGCTAATCAGCCAGGTAAGGGCAAAGTTGTTGGGAGGTTTTCCGTCAAAGACGTTCCTTAATTAAGTAACCAACAACCTTCGGGCTTTCGGCCCTCAATCCCTTGCCTAGACACTGATTTTACAAGAGTCAATTTCCAACACTATTCCCCTTAGGGTAATCTCCTAAATGAGTCCGAAATGTCCCTAGGGCCAACGTCTATCAAATTTATTAAATTAGGCTTGGGTTAGTGAGTACTGGGATGGTGGTTTTTGGGCTAAGGAAAGGGTAATGAAATCCCCACCTTATCTTATTTATGGGTTATGCCCTTAAAAATGAATTGTGCAAGTGTACAAAAAATATAATTAGAATTCACTCAAAGCATGAAAATCAAGCAAGAGATGATTCCTAGTCTACATGCAATGCAAAATGTACCTTGTCTCCAGCACTCCTCAACAGTAAAAGTAAAGGAATTGAAAGACACGTGCCTAGAATGCAAATGTCTAAACAATTTTTAACAATTTCAACCAATTTTTTACTGTTGATTAAATTAGCAGGTAATAGGTGAAAAATACAGGAATTCAAGTATAGCAGCAGATGTATTTTGCAGAATCAGAGCCCCTGCAGAAATTAGGTCGTAGTAGTGATCTCCTTCTTGCCGCAGAACCGCGGCTTTTACCGTGGGAACGCGGCAAGTCAGAGGGCTTCTGGTCTCTGCTTTCAAGAGCAGAGGCCCAGAGCCACTTATATGTATTCTGCAATGCAAATTTTCTGTTTTCTTCACCTGTAACCTGCAACAGAGAAGAAGATTCGTTTAGTTCTTCACTTTAAAGAAAATCCGTTGCTCTCCCCGGCAACGGCGCCAAAAATTGATTTAGACGGGAAAGGTGTCGTATTATGGAGTGTAAAAGAGCACAAATATATGTATTCAATGGAAAGAGAGTTAAGGTTCAGAAACAACCTCAAGTGCTTGTATCACTCCACAAATGTATTTATATGTTCAATGTACCCTTTCCTATCTCCGTTATAGCATAGAGCTATACCGAGTCGATTCTCAGGGAGAGCTAGCGATGGAAGCGTTACGGTTCGTAGTGAAGAAAGTAAACGAGAATTCTTCTATGCTTATAAGAATAAAAACAAATGGGAAAATGAAACGAAAGAATGGATGGATATATTCATGATGGAAAATGTAAAAAGAAATCAAGATCAAGATTGGTTTTGGACTAACTACTAAAAAGAAAGTAAACTTGAAGAAGCAAACCATGACTAGCTTACCTTACTACCTTACCAACACTTACTAAACTCCGTGATAGTGAAGGCGTGCCTCATGTTGATTTCATCGGCGTAGGTTTTGTCTTGCGTATTGATCTAATTACTTTCTCATGTAGATGAAGGTGGTTTAATCCATCGGAGAAGAGAAGACCATCCAACTTGCAAGATGAACTAAAACAATCACCCATGAATTAGTGAAGATGGTAAGGCTAGTGGTTAGCTAGTACATGGTAGAAAAATTAGCTACAAGCCATTAATGAAGAAAAGCAAAGCATGAAGTAAATTGCAAGAAAGTAAAGAAAGCAAGTAAAGAAAGCAATTAAACTAGAACCATGCTTCAAGTAGAGAAGTAGAGAATGGATTAATCCTTGCTTCAAGTTGTCACTCCTTGAAGATTACAAGCTCTCTCTCTCTCTTACAATCTCTCTCTTGCATAGATTTCTAGGGAAGAAGAAGAGGGATCTAAAGAACTAAAACCTAGAGAGAAACCTATGAAAAATTACAACATCTAACAATTTCTCCTCTCTTCTCCATTCAGTCTTTTCTCGCAGGTCAGGTGCAGATATTTATAGGCTGAGAGAGAAGCTTCAAGAGCCCTTTCTGTTGGCGCAAAATTCGGATCTCAACAACCCTGGAACTGCCGCGAGCGCGCGGCAAGGGCGCGGCAAAACGGATTCTGTTGGGAAACAGAATTCTGTTGTAGGTTGGTTGAGAGGTTGTTATCCACGTGGCCTTCTAGAATCTTCAATTGGCGCGCGGATCTCTCTGGATTCTGATTTCAAATCTTGGGCTTTATTTTAATCTTGGATTTAATCCTTTAATTATTGCTAATTAAAGTGATTATTGGGCTTTCTCTCATTTGAGTGTGGACCTGCAAATATATAGAGAAGATGAGTAAAAATCATATTTTATTTGCAATATGCATGGGGATTATGTGGTAAAATATGCAATATTGTGTATCA